>CAUYRH010142567.1:0-17553 GCA_963574655.1 Perodicticus potto | reverse complement strand
TTGGTTGGCATATGGCTATGCCTTTATAAGATTAGGACAAAACACTCTCTTTGGTGTTTTTTCAAGTCAAATGCTAGACTGAAGTAGACTGATTATAATTTGTTTATAAGGAAAGAAATACAAGGTACCTGAACAATTTTTTCTCTCCCCATTTATCCATGAGTACTTGTTCTTACTTTGAAAGATGAAATCCCTTCAAAATATCCCAGGGTTCAGGAGGATAGATCACCAACAGCTAAGACACTTTTGTCTTCATCTGTAACTTTGCTAGTTCTATCCGAAAGAGGCCTCCTCTGAATTGGAACTGAATTTACTTTTTGAGAAATAATCATACAGGAAGTGAGGAGGAAAAGACCTCTGAAATTTCCAAATAGAACTCTGATGGCCTCTGTGTTTCATATCCTTACCCTGTGTGCATTCTGACATAAGGAAGCATTTTGTGGCTGCTTATTGAAAAGTGTCTTAGCTCCTAATGGACCACTGTACGGTGAATATGACATAAACACTCCTTGGTCGAAAGAGAGAAAACACAAGACTCTGCAGCTTTAAACATGTCTATTAACCCAAGCTGGAATGTTTTAATGCATTGTATCACTTAGTTATTTTTAAGATTTTCCTCCTCATTTGTAAGTTTTCCATGTCAGGCTAAAGGAATGCTGGGTATTAAGAAGAGTTAATTTGGAGACGGGAAGGAGGCTGTGGAAATGCAAAGCCTGGAAGATGTGGAGATGGTTTATTAGCGTCATGGAGGGATTAGCATATTAATAGTATCAACTTCCTAATGGCTCACACCTATCACATTCTCTAACATTATGTCCAAGGTCGTAGATAAAGAAAGCTGCTTAGGCTGTGTGACCCCCAGGTGGTCAATGTCTCATTATATTAATATTTCTGGTTACACTGGTTTCATCAGACTTAACCAAGGGCTACCACTCTTCAAGAATCTGATGTAAAGAAAACAGAAAATATAGTAAGTTATGACAATATGTGAAATATATGAAAAAGGTTTTATATTTTCTCTTCATAGGCACAATTCAAAATGCTAGCACAATAAATTAAATATTGCATTTTCATCTGAAGATAAGCCATTTGTTCTTATGGTCTAATGAAGCTGGACAACTTCTTTATCCATGGTTTGACACTTCTAAAAATCATAACAGGAATATAAGCAGAAATCTAAGAATCTCTATGAGAAATATTATAATAAACTTATAGTTTGGGGGTAAGTAAGGGAAAAATATAATGCATGAAGTTAAAAGTATGGCAAAAGGGCGCATATACATTTCTGGTAAGTGTGAGTGGAACTTCTAAAATAAATACCATAAATTTTGGAACAAGACTGGTAAGATATACACAGTGCATGAGAAATAGTTTCTGCTCAGTCTAGCCTGGGAAGTCATTGGTCAAGTTCCTGTCTATCGTTGTCATAGTTGAAATATTAATTTGGGTATTTTCCAAAGTCTAGTCCACAGTCCTCCTCTCATTTTCATTTTCAACACTGATATTTCCCAGTGCTGGCTTGATTGTTCAGTCTGTGGTCTTGAGAAAAGCTCTACAAGTTTTAGATACCACTTTATTTCTAAACCTTGTTCTTTTTTTGATAAATGCTATTTGTACATATTTATGGGGTGCGTGTGACATTTTGTTGCAAACATGGCATCTCTAACAACCAGGTTAGGGTATTTTGGGTATCCATAACCTTGAGTATCATTTCTATGTACTGGAAACCTTTCAAGTCCTCTCTTCTAGCTATTTTTGAAATATAAAATCCATCATCATTAATTATAGTCACCCTACTCTACTATTGAATATTAGAACTTATTCCTTCTATCTAATTGTTTATTTGTACCTCATTTTTTATCCCTTCCTCCCCAGAAACACACCTCTCCCAGCCTCCTCCAGACCATCAACTTTCTCTACCTTGAGTGAGACCATACAATATCGATTTTCCTGTGCCTGACTTATTTCACTTAACATAGTAATCTTCAGTTCTATCCATGTTGCTGCAAATGACATGATTTCATTCTTTTTTATGGCCAAATAGTATTTCTTTCTGTTTTTTTTCTTGAGACAGAGTCTAACTTTGTCGCCCTCAGTAGAGAGCCATGGTGTCACAGCTTACAACCTCTAACTCTTGGGCTTAAGCAATTCTCTTGCCTCAGCCTTCAAGTAGCTGGGACTACAGGCACCCGCCACAATGCCCAGCTACTTTTTGTTGCAATTCTCATTGTTGTTTTAACTGGCCAGGGCCGGATTCAAACCCACCAATCTCGGTATATGGAGCCACCGCCCTACCCACTGAGCCACAGGTGCTGCCCAGCCAGACAGCATTTCATTGTGTATATATACCACATTTAAAAAAATGTTTAATATACTTTTTATTCCAGATGATTATAAAGACAGATTTTATTCCAGATGATTATACAGATTTTGGTTACATAATTTACTTTTGAACATTTTTAAGTCTAAATTATAAGTATGCCCTTCACCCAGAAAGTGTGCATTGTACCAGTTAGTGACATTTTCTTTATCTGTTTATGCAGTGGTCTCTTAGGTTGATTCTGAATCTTTGCTATTGTGAATAGTGCTGCAATAAACTTGGGAGCACAGGAATCCCTTTGATATTGCTTATTTCCTTCCATTTGGACAAATACCCAATAATGAGACTGCTGGATCCTATGGTAGTTTTAATTTTAGTTTTTTGAGAAATCTTCATAGTATTTTCCATAATGGCTGTACTAATTTAGTTTCCCATCAATAGTATATGAGGTCCCTTTACTCTGTATCCTCACTGACCTCTGTTATTTTTTGTCTTTTTAGTAATAACCATTTTAACTAGGGTGAGATATCTCACTGGGGTTTTGATTTGCAACTGAGCAAAAGAATTCAGGATGAATGTCTGATAATGAGTGATGTCAAGCATTTTTTTTCATATACCTATTGGCTATTTGTATGTCTTGTTTTGGAAATTGTGTATTCATGTCCTTTGTCCACTTTTTAAGGGAATTATTTATTTTGTTAGTGTTAAGATGTTTGAGTTCCTGTATATTCTAAATATTAGTCCCTTTCTGGATGAATAGTTTGCAGATATTTCCTCCCATTCAATGGTTCAATGGGTTGATTGTTTCCTTTTCTGGGCAGAAGTTTTTTAGTTTAATATAATCTTATGTGTCTGTTTTTGTTGTGCCTCCTTTCTTTTCTAGTTATTTTGGAAAAGATTGTGTATTAACTTATTAGGAAAAGAAGAATGCAGGGAGATTAGAGACAGTAATACACACTTCAGACAACAAAGCCAAGACTCTGGATTGACACACCCTTCACATGTGGGCTGTCTGTTTAGCTCCACAGAACAGAGAGAGAGTAGCAGTGACACCAGCTTCTCTTATAACACAGCATGCAGGCTGCCTGAAATAGATATATTCTTTCTCTTTATTATTATTTCTTTTTATTATTAGCACAGATAATTATCTCAACAGAAAAAGATAATAGCAATCTATTCCAGATTGTTCTCAAAAATAATATATTAATTTTTACCTGTATTCAGTAAATATAAAAATATAGTTGATGGTATTTCAGTATGTACAGAAAACATATTTGGTGAGTTTTATTTTTCATCAATGTACATAAATACTTTAGAACTGATCACTTAGTTATTTTTTTGATGTATTAAACCTACAGAGAATAGATTTCAGCATCAGAAAGACAAAATTTCTGCTTCTCTGAAGAAGTGAGTGTGCTGTACATACACACACATAGAGAAAAAGTGGTCAAAAATAACTTTTATAAAATCCAAGGATCAATTTGTTATAATAGCACCGATAATTCATGAAGACTATAGTATGTGACTATAAAATATTAATATTGCATGATTAGTGAAAGAAAGTTCTATAATCATCATTCTCTCTCTCATACTCATTCAGTTGCCAAATTCTGTGTATTCTTTCTTTAAAATATTTCATGTTTATAATCCCTTTGTTTTGTGCCATGGATCTTCCTGCTGAATTCAATCTCTTCTTGTTTCACTTAGATTATTTTAATAGCTCTATGATTGATCTTCAACTTTTGAAGCTTTTGTTAATTAAGTAAATCCCCGGCAAAGTCTTCAATTAATCGTTCTGAAAAAACTGTTTTATTCTTGTTGTATGCTCACTGGATTAAATTTGGGCACTGTCCCCTTTTGTAAAGCAGTTCTCAAATTGCTATTCATGTGCCACTGAATGTTCCCTCAAAATTAAGCAGGTGGTTTACTGAATGTAGAAAAAAAGGAAATATGTATTTCACAAAACAAAAAGTAAGATCAGTTAAAATTTGGTCAATAATTAAGGGGACATAGAGTGTCTCAATGAAAGCATTTTTATGTTTTTGAGTACATTATTAATTTTGTGGATTTGCACTTAATTGTTATTACTAGATTTCACTGAATTCCTGAGTTATGGAAGGGAATCAATTACCTCTAACTGGTTCTTTGAGGCATAGAAACAAAGGTAATAATGAATACAAATTTCAGAGATGGGAATACTTTTATACTGCTGGTGGGATTGCAAACTAATATAGACTCTATGGAAAGAAGTATGGAGAATCCTCAAATAGCTAAAAGTAGACCTTCCATTTAATCCTATAATCTCATTGCTAGGTGTCTGTCCAGAAGAAAACATAACCATTTTATCTCTAGGACATTTGCACTAGGATGTTTATTGTAGCTCAATTCACAATTGCCAGGATGTGGAAAGCAGCTTAAGTGCCCATCAACCCATAAGTGGATTAATATAATGTAGTATATGTATACCATGGAGGAGTATTTAGCCCTAAAAGAGGGAGACTTTACATCTTTTGTATTTACCTGGATGGAGTTGAAGAACGTTCTTCTTAGTAAAGTATCACAAGAATATACTCAGTACTAATGTGGAATCAATGGAAAAACAATTACACACCCACACAAGACAAAAACCCCAAGTATATCCAAGTGGGGGGAAGGAGAGGAGGAAGAGAGAAAGGGGAAGAGGGAGGGGGATTGATGTGCTCTTACCTAATGTGCACAATGTAAAGGTATACAGCACACCCCCTGGATGAAGACTCCAACTACAACTTGAACTTTACCTTAGAAATGCACCCAATTGTACCCTCATATTAATGTGAAATTAAAAATAAGAAATTTCAGAATCTAGGACAGAAAATAACATGAGTGACCACAACTTAAATACAAATATGAAAAGGATCTTTATTAAAAAATATCCCTGTGTGTGATAATTTTGCTCAGGCAACTGAACAAAAAATGCAGGACAAATGTCTGAAAATTGGGCTTTCCTAGACCAGTGTTCTATTCATCCCTACTTCCCACTGTCTGCCGTGCACTTGCACCAGATGGGAGTATGATGGTTTTTTGTCAACATTTGAATTAATCTTTGAACAAAACTTGGACAATCTTACATTTTCTGGAATAGGCACAAGATAATGTTTCCCAGTGTAAAGTTGGTAAATTTTATAAGCAAAAGACAAGATATTAGAACCACACAACCATCATTCCAAGCAGCACATCTTACATCACAAATTTCTATGGCAATGATAGTATGGATTGGAGACTTCTAAAACTCATCCTAAAGTTAATATTTTGCTTGGAGAGACAAGTAGAATGAGCTATTGGGAAATTTCTTTAACATTTCTTTGCTCTAGTTACCCTGAGAATTCTTGAGGCTGGTGAAAATACTTTAACATTTAAGTCTGACTCATTTTGTGAGTCCTGGTGCAAGTTAGCTGGAAACTCATAATGGAAGTTTTTGTACTAAGGGATGAAAGGATGGGAGATTTAAAATTAAAATAACAACTTCCTTCCTGGCACTGATTGCTGTAAAAACCATTTCCATGGGTGGGATGATGTGTACAATCAACAGAAATGACCCAGGATTCCAAGATCACTAAATTTTTTACATGTGCCCTCAGACTTCAGTCTTGCTCCTACACTCATGTTCTGAGTCTTCCTGTGTAAGGAAAGGGAGATCACTGCAGAGACTGTGGACAAGGCAGCCAATCCTCAGTTGCAAAGTCCCCAAGTATCTCCTGGGTCTGAGGTAATAAAAATTTGAAGGGAACTGAGCAGGTTGAAGATATGTTAATTTTTCTGCTAGCTCCCAGACTAGGCCAATTCAACAATATTGGACTTCAGAATGGATGAAGAGACGCCTGCTTCCCTGAAGTTCTACTCTTAGGCTGAGTCCTGAAGGCTTAAAGAAGCCTGCATTGAAGGTCAGAGATGTAAGCTCTCCTCCAAAGTGTACAGTGGAGAAGTCAGCCAGCCCTCAAGAGAAGTCTGCACAGCATCCTGATGATGATATGGTACATTCAGACACTGGCAGGACAGGGCAACCTGAGGAGCGCCAGGTAGCAAGTAAGGACAGGCCAAATTATCCAAAGGCACCTTCAAGAATTAAAAGCAGATGATGCAGGCTGTTGATACTACAAGAAGTCAGGCAGAGAGAGGAGCAAGAAGCACAAAACGTTGCAGAGAGGACTGTCCTGGCTTGAGATGTGAGGACTTGTCTCTGACAGCTGCAGGTCAATAGCCCCAGAGAAGAGGATGGGGCTGACCTGTCTGGGCTTGACCATGCTGTTCTTCCAGCCCTGACAGAGCAACGTCCAAAGCCAGCTGAGATCAGATAAACTGGGGAGAAAGGGGAGGTCAGAGAACACCTCAATGTATTTTGAACGGATGCGGCAAATGTTGGCCGGTCTAACACAGCCACACAGAAATGCTCCTCCCTCTTCCTCTCTTCCTCCTCCTCCTCTTCCTTTTCTCCTAAGACAAAGGACCTAGTTAGTCTCATCCTGAGAAGCTCCAGGCTAACTCACCAAAGACTTCCAGGACAGCTGTGGAATTTGCCCACCCCTTAAAGCCACATATAAAAGGGGTCTCTAACAGTCCCTGGGCACAGATGCCGCCTTCGCACTGTGCCATCATCCCCTTTCAATAAACTCGGCCTGAGCATCTCTGCTCTTTCTCATCTCTGGGCATTGCTGCTTACACCTTTCAACAAATGTAGGCATGAAATGATATGCGTGAACTGGACTGAGACTCCTGACAGGATTAGTTTTAAATCTTTATTTCAGCCAGAATTGAAGCTCCCATTAGGAAGCTTTCTGGGTTATGGGAAAATAAAGCTATGTTTTCCCTCATGAGTCTGTGACTTGAAAAATTTATACCTGCAGAATGAGTCCAATGGATTTGTTCAAATGGTTTATATCAGGGATATATTAAATATCTTCAATAGGCTGAATTTATTACTTCTAAACAAAATGTTATTATGATAAGGATGATTTATTTTTCTTTAAAAGATTAAAATATGATTTTAAAATGCCTACACCAAAGAGAGTTGTATGTTTTCTCCACATTTGTACTGACTAGAGCTAAGTGCATCAAAGATGTGGATTAAATTTCCTTTGGCTATTTTCTCCAAGGTAAAGTAGCCAGACCTCCAGATTTTGTTTGGCATGCTAGTCAATGCAATGTTTGTCTGCTGAATGTAAGATGGCTCTCTGAGATTTCTATATCTATTGAATATTCATAATTAAGTGACAAAGCCACCACTGCCATTCCTAGTGATCTATAACTATAAATTAAGATTTTTCTGGAGGTATAAAGGGTAAGGAAATGAACTGACTATCATCCTCCATTGAGCTTGATAGAGGTTTGATGTGGTTTGCAAATACTAATCTCTTTCTTACCACCATGACAAAATCATTAACGTTACTCCTAATTTTTAGGAAACATTGTTTCATTTTTAAGGTTAAAACTGTGCTTAATATTCTTCCCAAATTCCTAAAAGTATTGATTCACATATAGTCCAAGCATTCATAAAGTTAAATTTTTGAGCATTCATTCTCTGTACCTTTGTGTGAGGGACCCTCATACTCTAGCTGTACTCTTCCCTTTCCTCTAAAGAACCACTTCTCTCATCATGTCTTCTGGATATACCTTTACACTCTTGTGCATTTATTCCAATCCTCCAGCAGGACTCTCACTTCAGCTTTTTAAAATTCTCATTAGGACATGAATGAAATTCTTTTTATTTCCTAATTATTCCAGATCAATAAAGATCTCACCCTCTTTTAAAACCGGAGTTGGGATTTCTCTTATGATTAACGATGTTGAGCAATTTTCATATGTCTGTATGTTTTTCTCTGAGACATATTTATTAAAGTTCTTTGCTCATTTCATGATAGGGTTACTTGTTTTCTTGTAATCGAGTGGTTTCAGTTCCTCATATATTTCAGATATTAGTCTCTTCCTTGATACATGATCTGCAAATATTTTCTCCCAATCTGTGGGTTGCTTCTTCACTTTATTGTTTTCTTTACAGAAGTTTTTAGTTTGATGCAATTCCATTAGTCTATTTTTCTGTGCCTTTGGTGTCATATCCAAAAAATCCCTAGACTTGTATCAAGAAGTTTTCCCCCTATATTTTCTGCTAGTAGTTTTATTTTCAGATCTTACATTTATGTTTTTAACCCATTTTGAGATGATTTTTGTATAAAGATTGAAATAAAGGTCCATCTTCATTCTTCTGTGTGTGGATATCCAGTTTTTCCAACACCATTTATTGGAAAGACTATCCTTTACCCATTATGTATTTGAAGCATTTTTATTGAAAGCCAATTGACCATAGATTTGTGGGTTTATTTCTGAGCTTTCTGTCCTATTACATTGTTTGATGTGTCTGTTTTTATGCCAGCACCATGTTGTTTTGATTACTATAGTTTTGTAATATATTCTGAAATTCTAAAAAGTAACACCTCCAGCTTTGTTCTTTTGTTTAAGATTTCTTTGACTGGGGTCTTTTGCAGTTTCATATGAATTTTAAGATTGTCTTTTCTATTTCCATGAAGAATGGCATTGGAATTTTAATAACTATTGCACTGAATTATAGGTTATTTTATGGTCATTTTCACAGTATTAATTTTTCTAATACATGAACTTTAAATATCTTTCCATTTATTTGTATAATTTGCAATTTCTTTTATCACTGTTTTATCATTTTCAGTATACAAATGGTATACTGGATATATGTATACTGGTATATTTGGATGCCTTTTATTGCTTTCTCTTGTCTAATTGTTCTTGCTAATTAAAACTACAATGAAATATCACCTCATACCAGTCAGAGTGGCTATTATCAAAAAGACAAAAGCCAACAAGTGCTGGTGAAGATGAGGAGGAAAGGGGACACTTATACACATTATTTATGGTATTAAATTAGCTTTGCCATTTTGGAAAACTATACAGAAAAAACTAAACTGTATTATGATCCAGCAATTCCACTACTGGGTATATATCTGAAGGAACTGAAACAAGTATGTCAAAGAGATCTCTACATGCCCATGTTTCTTGAAGAATTATTCACACTAGCCAAGATATGGAAACAACCCAAGTGTTTATCAACAGATGAATGAATTAAAAAATACAATTTAGTCTTACTGTCATTTGTGACAACATGATTGAACCTGGAGGACTTTATGTTAGGTGAAATAAGTCAGGCACAGAGAGATAAATACTATATGATCTCACTTACATGTGGAATCTAAAAGTAATTTGACTTCTGGAAGACAGAGTAGAATGATGGTTGCCAAAGGCAAAACTCTGAAACAGCTTGTTTAATCAGGCTCTGGCAGCCCATGATGGGGGGAGTCATGTGATCTATAATTAGTTGACATGGAATGAATGCCCTTATAGTTTCATTTAAATTGGCTACCACACTTCCAGTGGTATGATTTTGGCAACTCAAAAACAAATTTGACAGAAAAATCCTTAGGAATAAGATTAATGTATTTCTAACTTTCTATCATTGACAAAACCATTCAATTAAAAGAACCCAGAAAACCATGATAGACAGACTTATTACAAAGTGGCTGTATCAGTTTTAACTTCTGTATTAGAAATGTAATTGTTATGCATTTTAATTAATTTTATAAGAAGTTCTAATCAGCTGCTGAGTAGTTTTAAAATTGCTACTGTAATTGTCAACCTGGAGAGCTCTTCACTATTTTATTTGTACTTCACTGAAAATTAAAGTTCAATTTTATACCTAATTTTATAGCTAATATTTTGTAGAACATCACTGTTTGAGATTAATCCTTTCAGGGGAATTTATATGTGTGTTTCCTATTTACAATTGGATGACCCAGGTGCATTCTCACAATCCCTTTGATTCTTACATGTCAGTGGATGTGACAATCTGCCTTTGGTTCAGTTTGAACAATGTACAATGGGGATGATGAATATGAAGTGTTGATAATTCCTTGCATTGCTAGTCTTAGTTTTTAAAGGTTTTGAATAAAATATAGCACAGATGTTGCCTAAGTCAGATCTTTGATAACATGGAGCTAAAAAAATATTACAATGTTTTAAAAGTTTTGTTCTGTTTAGAAAGTTTAGCATTATGGAATTTTAAATAACATGGTTTTTCTTCATGAACTTTCCTATTTATTTTTATTATGCTTAAAGTTACTGAGTTTCTGATTTTTTTTTTTTTAAGAATTAGAAATGTCCTGAATGGTATAATTTCCATGAAGAATTTTATCTGTCCCATTTTATCACTGCCTCTTTCCTACTATAGGAAAGCTATAGGAAGACATTCTATAGTTAATTTTGATTGCTTGCAATAATAGTTTTTAACTGTTGTGTTATTTTCCCTAAGCTAGAATAAGGAATTTCATGATTTAAGGTATTGGTATATATGAAATCAAACTCATCTATGGTTTAGACACTTAAAAATGTAAATAAATTAATATAAAGTGTATTTTAGAAAAGAGGCTGAAACAAGAAGAGGACTGAGGTCTGTGAAGCCTTGTGAGAGGGGTGGAGAGATCACAGGATGGCCCAAAGCCAAAGAAGGGACCAGGTGACAGGGTCTGCACAGAACTGCTGGTCTTACCCCCACCCCAATTCACCTCAGTCTTACTCTCAGATTCCTCAGTGATACAGAGGCATATTGAAAACAAAGGGTGATTATAACACAACAAAAATTAAAAGTTTTTGAAAGCATTATCAGTCAAAAATATGACTTTATTACTCCTAATGTAATAGGAGTAATAGTTGAAATCCCTTTATGTTTCCTTTAGAAATTCCTGATTTCAAGTCTGAATATGTATCTAATTCATTCTACTCTGATATCCAATGGTATCTTACTTCTTTATGCAAAGAAACACAAAGGAATAAAAAGTTAATCACAATTATATGATTAATTTTGCATATGTAAGTTTGCTAATTGATAGAAATGAATATGTTTGATAAAGTATATAAATAGTACTATATAAAATGTATACATAACAGTTGCAGAAAAATTGGTGTCATTGTAGAAAATATAAAGCTCTTAAAATTTGAATTTGTCTATGTTAACTTTACATTGATATTTCTTTTTTTTTTATTAATTAATTTATTTATTTGGAAGGTGAATGAATGTATTAATGAACATACACAGTCCCCTCCAGGGCAAAGTGAATGAATGCATCAATGAATGGACACAGTCCATTGACTGTGGAATTGAGGCCCAGGAAATTCACATGAAACTTACCTAGGCATAGGCAATGGGGGTTCCACATTTAGTCCCAAGTGCAAAGTGAAGGAGATACCAAGGCACAGATGACTCCTCAGCAGTTGTCTGGCCTTTTTGGCTATTGGAGCCTCCGGTGGGGGTTGGAGGTCCCCCTCCTTGCCAGTCATCGAGCCCACTGGTTCTTCAGCTGGCTGCCGCACCACCAACACTGCCTAGGAGGAGGCGGCAGGTCCGCCAGCTCTACTGAGCTGGCCAGGACACCAAATGTCCTGCATCAATTCTCCCCCTCTGAGTAGAAACCCCAACTGCTGTTAGGGAAAAGGGGCGAAGACTTGATCTAACTGCTTCCTGCTGAATTGGGTGATGATAGAAGGGGGCAGTTAGGGTTTCTCCGGAGGGAGAGTGATACAAGGGTTCATGGACTGGAACCATCTTTATTGCGTGTGGCTTGATGACATTTCTGGAAAACACAAATCTCATTAGTATAATCAGTAATAGGCAAAGGTAGAGCAGCATCAGGTCAGAAGCACTCATTCAGTGATGCTAAAAGAAAACAAATATTAGGAATTTTTTTTTGCTGTTCCCTGAATAATAACTTCAAACTTTCTTTTGGCTCACAAGTGGAGGTGGTCTGTGGTTGGCTGTCTTCATTGTCTGCCTCTGTAGAAGATGAAGGGTTCCAGGCTTTTACTCGTGAATGATGTATGCAGGAATCGACTCCTATAACTTTAACAGCTGTAGAATAAGACAAAATAACAGGAAAGGGGACTTCCCAAGTTGGGGTTAGGGAAGGTGAATTAGAGGGGAGAGTTTTGATCATGGCTAGATCTCCAGGAGGGAAAAGTTCCTGTTTTAGTTAGTATGTCACTCCCCAAAAGGGGAGCAGGACTTTCAGGCATGATTAGGGAGCCATGAGAGAACAGCAAGTCAGACCAATTGCAACTTAAAGGCTGGGAGAAAAATTTGGTAACTGGCTTTCCAGACACCCCCTGTATAGTTATGCATTTGGGAGAAAAAAGACCAGGGTTAGAGAGAAGTACAGAAGGTTTCTCCAGTGTCCAAAAGAAATTTTATCTCTTGGCGCTCCACTACAAGGCAAACCTGGGGCTCTTGAGGGGTGATGACACAAGCTGGAGCCATGAGAATTTTCCCTGGGCACCCTCAGTCCAGTTTGGGCTCCGATGGGGTCACTGTCCCAGGAGGCCTTCGCCTCTGGGGACAGGTTGCCCTCCAGTGGTTACCATTGCATTCTGGACAGGGGCCAGGTGGCTTGCCCAGCCAGTGGTGCTTCTGGGGGCAGTGTTTTCTGAAGTGGCCAGTTTGACCACATTGGAAGCACTTGTTTTTAACTCCTCTGGTTTCCCTCTGCCCCTGAAAGTTGCTCGTTGTTGGAGTGCCATTACTAGAGCTGTCATTCTTTTCTGTTCCTTTCTCTTTTTTTCCTCCTTTCTCTCCAGGTCTTGGTTATAAAAGACCATAGTGGCCATTTTAAAAAGATTCTCCAGGTTATGGTTTGGGCCTAGAGCCAATTTCTGGAGTTTTCTTTGAATGTCTGGAGCCACTTGAGTGATAAATTTGTCTTTTAAGATAATCTGACCCTCTGTGGAGTCAGGTGTTAATTGGGTGTGTTTTCTCATTGCCTCCCCAAGCCTCTTTTCTATTTTTATTTATTTATTTAATTTTTTATTAAATCATAGATGCGTACACTAGTGCAATCAAGGGGCACAATGTGCTGGTTTCATACACAATCTGAAATGTTTTCATCAAACTGCTCAACATAGCCCTCATGGCATTTTCTTAGTTATTGTATGAAGACATTTGTATTCTGCATTTAGTAAGTTCCACCTGTACCCTTCTAAGATGCACCATAGGTGTGGCCCCACCAATTACCCTCCCTCCACTCCAACCTCCCCCCTCCCCTCCCTTCCCATATTCTTGTGCTATAGTTGGGTTATAGCCTTCATATGAAACCTTTAAATTATAGTAGGGCTGAGTACATTGGATATTTTTTCTTCCATTAAGAAGGTATGCTTTTCAAACTCAAGACATACTCCCTGTTTTCCACAACATTGGTCTTCCCTCTATCCACACATCTCCCAATTTTATAGGCCCTAGTTAGATTAGTTTTTCATTTCTGAACTTTTATAGCACTTTCATTCTGGCAATTATATATGGTTTCTTATGTTGTCATTTTCCACCTGCACTTTCAGCTTCAAGATTACATGCTCACTGATAGCAGTAAATCTTTTTTTCTGCTTTTACCTACCATACTGTTAGTTCACAGTATGATAGTAAAACAAGAGACTTTTTTTCAGTTCATTCATTTCTTCAACAAGTATTTATGAATAGATTTCTGTATAGTAGGAACAGAGCGTGGCTCAGAACCATCAAGATGAAGATGATGCCATTCCTGGCTTCAAGAAATGAATGAATAAGTGAATGCTCCTCTCATCCTCATCTATTAAAATGTCCTATTCCTAGAAAGGGGAATTAAACCAATTAATGCATTATAAAGCTTGAGGCCTATCCAAGTGCCATACATATTTTAAGAAGAAAATTCACAGAACTTAGACAAATGAAAATATGATAACGAATGAAGAAACAGGATTAGAATCTAAAAAACAAGTCATATACTCAGGCTTCAAATGTGTCCTTCACAAAGGACAAAAAAAAAGCCTGGCCTGGGAATCTGCAGACCCAAACTTTGGTTCCGGCTCTGCTGAGACCAGTTTTGTGACAATACGCAATCCACTCAGCCACTCTGAGTTTTAATGTTTGAAAACTCGGAAAGTTGAACGAGACCTTCTCTCTGTTTCCTGGCAGTTCTAAAATTCTATGAAAAAGAAAAAGGTCAAATTCCTCCAGTTTCTAACTAGAAATAACAGGATGAAATGAGGAAAATTAAAATTGAGGGTAGTTGTGAGATATAGTTCCCCTTGGTAAAAGCTTAATGGAATATGGAATTGTTCTCAAAGTGGAGAAATTAAAGTTTTCCTGGTTCAAGATATTTAAAAATAAATTCTGCTAAATTTCATGACGTGTATTGTTAGAGCCTGAGCAAAGTCTTTGAAAACAAGTAAGAAAAGAAAGAAAAGAAACCGAGATAAGTGGACTTTTTTTTGCTTTCTGAAATATCATTGCATAAAAGAATTTCACTAGTCCCTAGAAACATGCCATTCTTTGGTTCTTAAACAGAATCAAAAGAAATGAAACAATGGTGGAATAGATTTACAAAGCATGCAGGTAGAACAATTTACAAATAAATTTTTTTTTTTTTTTTTGGCCACACAAGACTACAGCTTCAAACATCAAATGTGTGTGCTGTTGGGTATAGCACATCAGAACATTAAGTTAAAGAGGCAGGGAAGTGAATAATATGTCAACATAACAATAAGCCTGAGTGACAAAGTAATCGAATATGAGGAAAACATTTTTGGAGCAAAGTGGTAACAGCTGCAATAAGGCATGAGATAAATTGTGCAGAATCCATTTAGCTCAGGAGACCCAAGTAGAGAGAGAGAAAAAAAAAGGAGCAGCAGGAGTTGACTATGAGCTTATACTTTGTCAAAATCCCAGAACTGAGGAAAACTCCCTGGGTAGCAGAGGAAAAGAGCTGAGAAACCAAATGGAACTCAGGAAAGCAAATCCTGTTTGAAGGCATGGAGATGATTTGGATCTTGGAGGCAACACACAGAGAAAATTAATGAGTCAGAACAGAGTTGGAACTTAAGATTTCCATAATGTTATTTTACTCTCTTTTCAAAATTCAGTGTTCTTCCTCGGAAATTCGTACTATGCCCCCCAAGTTAGCTTCCTTACAGCTTCACAGGAAAAACATGAATTGCTTTCAAAGAGGCAGGAGGCAGGAAAATTAAAAGTACATGTCCAAAAACATGGCCTCAAGTATAGACAGCTGTGAAGTAAAGCAGAGGTCTGAAAGCCTCCAATTGTAAGAAAATATATGCTCAAACATACAAAACTCTGTTAACTTAAAAGGGAGACAATGGTAATGTCACGCCTTAATGGAATTGAATTCAAGTTTAAACAAACATCAAGGTGGTTAGGCTTCTTAAGTCAAGTCAGAAAAATCAAACAAATGACTCCCCTGGCAACAATATCTCAGATACCTTATCCATATGGTATATTTCATATCTGCTATGTTAACTTTTAGGCTTTTCTCTTTGTAAAGTGGCCAGGACTGAACTGGGGTGACACTTTACTAAACTTTAACAGAAATATGAGGCACCTTGGGACCATGGGTGAATTGAAACAAATGTTTAAAAACAAATAGCTTACAGAAAGATAGGCCTTTCTCCTTGGGCTTTGCTCTGATGGGGATATTTTAAAGTAGCATGCATTGAAACCAAAATATTCTTGACATGAGCAAAGATAGAGGATGTGAGATCATGGATGGATGGCTCAGGCAACAAAACTACCCTATCCACACTCAGTGGGTCTGGGAGAAGATACACACAGCAAAAGACACTTTAGAAACCTAGAAAAGTGGGGTAATAAAGGGAAAAAAAGATACCCTGTAAGCATATTGAAATACCTTATATTTGTGTTTGTTTTTGTGGAAGCTATTACTGACATTTTCTATGTAAGTAAACAGGTTTGGAGGGATTTCTAATTTAACCAACACTGTTCCAGCTGGAAAGCAGAGCTGCACCTGGTTCTTATGACACCAAGTATGACACCTTTTTCCAATCCATTGCCTACTTTCTTTCTTGATCCGATGGCCTGCAGAAGAGGAAATCTGGAACATGATTCAAGGAGTTCATGTCAATGTAGCCAAAGATACTTACTGTTTGCATAATCACAATTAAGAAAGGCCCAATCCAAACATGCAGAAGTGAACTGAGGCAGGCAGAGCCCAGGAAAGAATTATATGTGTGTTCTGCCACAAACACGCTGTGGGTAGAAGAGGAAAAGCAAAGAAAATCACATTTACTGAGCAGCAACACAGGCAGGACACTGGGCTGGGTACTTCTCTTGTTATTTCTTTTAATCCCACCCTAAGAAGTAAGTCTTATAGGTCCCATTTTATAGTAGGGGAGACTGTGGATCAGAGAGGTTGAGAAACATCCCTAGAATCACCTAACGAGGCTGCAGAGGAACCAGGATTTAAAACACGCGGGACCGATGTCTAAACCTCTGGTTTCCTCTGTGCTGCCACGTTGCCTCAGTATGCATGCATCTTTGAGGTCTAAATGTTATAAAATGCCGTCCCACACCTAATTTCACTTGATCTGGAGAACAGGCTCAGCCTTGGCCTCCAGTCCTGGTAGAGGGATGAGGCGTGGAAGCAGTCACCATACTCTCCTGCTATTTCCAGAGAGAAGAGGAAAATCTGCAGGGGGAGAAGGCAGCCTTGGTCCCATCTGAAATCAATGTCTGAGTCCTTGGGTGGAAGAAAGTAGAAAATTGGGTCATTTTAACAGTCTTCACCTTCACTGTTAAACTTTATGCTGTGCTCCCTGTGTAAGCAGAGCCTGCCCAGCAGAGATTTCAGAGCCAATTACAAACAGCAGGCTGGACCTTGCAGTGGAGAGAGAGCATCCTGCAATGTAGGCTATAGCTGTTTCTCTTCAGACCACGAGGACCGCACTGAGCTCAGTTACGGTATAATATCCCTAAGGCAAAATGCCAGCCAGTGTGCAATTGGACATTGTGTTCTTCTGAGCTTTATGGCCCAGGATGGAGCCGTTAATTCACTAAATACCCCCGAAGAAGCACAGGGAGGAGCTCGTGTCCTCACCCCAAACCTGCCCCCCAACTCATCCCCACACTCTTAACTCACACAGTATATTGTGCCCATTAAGAGAACAGAATGGGCGGCTTGGCGCCTGTGGCTCAACGGGCTAAGGCACCAGCCACGTACACCTGAGCTGGCGGGTTCGAATCCAGCCCAGGCCTGCCAAACAACAATGACGGCTGCAACCAAAAAATGGCTGGGCGTTGTGGCGGGCACCTATAGTTTCAGCTACTTGGGAGGCAGAGGCAGGAGACT
>CAUYRH010142566.1:0-48607 GCA_963574655.1 Perodicticus potto | reverse complement strand
AAGGCGCCAGCCACGTACACCTGAGCTGGCGGGTTTGAATCCAGCCCGGGCCCGCCAAACAACAATGACGGCTGCAACCAAAAAATGGCCGGGCGTTGTAGCGGGCGCCTGTAGTCTCAGTACTTGGAAGGCGGAGGCAGGAGACTCGCTTGAGCCCAGGAATTGGAGGTGGTTATGAGCTGTGATGCCACTGCACTCTATCCCGGGTGACAGCTTGAGGCTCTGTCTCAAAAAACAAAACAAAACAAAACAAAAAAAACGTGTGTTTAAATTTTCAGTTATGTGATATTCCACAACATTATCTAATTTTTTTCCTCATTTTTCTGGTGACTTTTTCTGTCTAATTTAATGTGTGCCTATCATGGCAGAAGCAGAAAATATTTAATTAAAATTAACATAGGTCAATTCCAGTATTTTCTTAGTTTCTCATTTGCCCTAAAACATTATTAGCAGTAAGAATAAAGTACTTCTGAAAATATTTTATAGCTTCAGTTAATACGAACTTAATTTGGGAGAAAAGTGTGTAAAAATCCTGCCGCATACTGGATCTTCAGTTCTCTGAGTCTTCCTTAGTTTTTAGTTCAAACTGAGTTCTTTGTCTAATAGTGAAGATGGCTTTATACTACACCAGTTTTCCTTTTTGGTTATTACTCTCCTTGTGAACAAAGCTATGTTTTGTGATAACCCTTGGTTTACCATGTATGGCTATAAAATACAGTTCTTCTCTCCAGCATATTCTAGGGATTGCATTCATTATAAACTTACAAGGAGCACTTACCTACTCTTCAGCTCTTTTGGTGATAGCAGTTAACTATTTTGTGAACCACCTAATCCAACTGTGCTTTATAATTGCGGTTATTCCTACTGTTGATTATTCCATTCATAAAGTTACTAGAAGCTGTCTCAAAATGCATTACTTATTTTACATTCCAGAGAATCTACACAGTAGGGACACAGTGTCTTTAAGCTATCTTCTCTCAAGTGAAGTGAAAATACAGGTGTCTCGAGGAAAATAATGTTTCATAAAAAACCTTTAAATATTTCTGATGTGAAAAAATTATTCATGTAAACTAATATAAGTTATTCGTGTCCTAATTGTGAAGCAGCTGTCTTAGTGAGCAAACTAAATTTTTGTAAAAATGAAATTGTCCAATTTTTATAGAAAAGTCATTCATAATATATTCAATCTTTAAGATTTATCCTGGGCTTGGCGCCTGTGGGTCAAGTGGCTAAGGCGCCAGCCACATACACCAGAGCTGGCAGGTTCAATTCCAGCCCGGGCCTGCTAAACAACAAGGACAACTGCAACCAAAAAATTGCCCAGCGTTGTGGTGGGCGCCTGTGGTCCCAGCTACTTGGGAGGCTGAGGCAGGAGACTCGCTTGAGCACAGGAGTTGGAGGTTACTGTGAGCTGTAATGCGACGGCACTCTACCCAGGGCGACAGCTTGAGGCTCTGTCTCAAAAAAAAAGAAAAAAAAAAGATTTATTCTGTAGATTGAGTAAATAGATGTAACAATTTCTTATAAATCTCTGGATCATAGTCTCTTTTCATTAAAATGTGAGCACTTCATTTAGGAAAGGAATGAAAGAGCTGATCTGTAACAATTGCAAAGCATTACGAAAGGCTGGACAGGGCAGCGCCTATGGCTCAGCGAGTAGAGTGCCAGCCCCATATGCTGAAGGTGGCGGGTTCAAACCCAGCCTCGGTCGAACTGCAAAACAGAAAAATAGCCAGGTGTTGTGGCAGGCGCCTGTAGTCCCAGACTCGGGAGGCTGAGGCAAGAGAATCACCTAAGCCCAGGAGCTGGAGGTTGCTGTGAGCTGTGTGACACCACGGCACTCTACCGAGGGTGATAAAGTGAGACTCTGTCTTTACAAAAAAAATTAAAAAAAAAAAAAAAGAAAGAAAGGCTAGGCAGCTGGCTGAATAAATTACAGAACAAGTATTTAAATGTTACTCCACAAAATGACCCAGCACTTACCAAATGTCTCTTGGTCAGGTGGTAGTAGACATTCAGAAACTTTCTCATGGTTGTCATTCATAAAGGTCATGCCATACAGGCAGACACCAGTATAGCAAAAATTAAAATTATAGGTGATATAAGTTATCTGGGGGACTAGAATTACTCAGATGATGATGCTGTTTTATGTTTTGGTTTTTGGTTTTTTTTCTGAGACAGAGTCTCAAGCTGTCACCCTTGGTAGAGTGTGGCGGTGTCACATCTCACAGCAACCTCAAATTTTTGGGCTGAAGCGATTCTCTTGCCTCAGCCTCCCAAGTAGCTGGGGCTACAGGCACCCACCACATGCCCAGCTATTTTTTTGTTGTCGCGATTGTCGTTGTTTTAGCTGGCCTGGGCTGGGTTTGAACCTGCCAGCCTCAGTGTATATGGCTGGCGCCCTACTCACTGAGCTATGGGCGCCACCTGATGCTGTTGTTTTTATTTTACCTCAGGGTACAAAAATATTATTTGGGATACTTGTTGCTGTCTGCCCCCCCACCTCACCCCCACACACACTGTCATGTTTGAAATGTGTAGTTTTGTTGAAAGAATGTCAGCATTTTAGCATTAGATAGTTGGAAGCCAGAAACAAAGCACATTTTCTAGTTTCTGATCACCTAAATGGAAAATTTTTTATATTGGTTTCAAAGCTGTCTGTCCCCAATGATGCTGTTTTGTTAGATTGCATATGCATACATTGAATTTTAACTATAGGCTGTTTTTTATAGGATGATAGCAGTGAAGATGGATTCCTTGCTGATGAGAACTGCAATTCAGAAATAGGACAGTGGCATTTAAAGCCTACTATCTGTAAACAGTAAGCATTAACTGTTTATTTTCCAAATTACATGATAATTTTAAATTAAGTATAGTCATAAAATAAAACATAACTGAACAGTTTTTATTTTACTTGTTAAAACAAGTACTTTTATTTAAATAGAACTCACAAATGCTGTCAAAGTCACTGAGGAAACCTGGGGCCTGCTCCACAGGAACTAAGGAGTGGAAAATGGGTATTCATTTCAGTGCTCCATTTACCAATTTTCCCAGCCCCTCCTTTCACAATTCTGCAGGCACAGTTTTGATTATGAACCACTATTTCTAATAGGGCAGTGGTTCTCAACCTTCCTAATGCCTCGATGTATTTTCATTGTTACCAACAGGTCTCGACCCACAGGTTGAGAACCACTGCCTTAGGGTATATAGTGCTTTGGAGCAGAAAACATTACATATCAAAAAAAAACCCATAGGGTTAAAGTTTATCTTGGTTTAATAGCTACTACACGAAGTCCTAAGAGTTCAAGCAGTCCTAAGAGACCTGTTCCAGATGGGGACCCCAAATAAGAGTGAGTGCCGTGCATGATGCATTCCTCTATATAATGCAGACCCATGTTTTTGGCCCAGACTTTCTGTTTCCATGCTCTTTAGCATGTTTAATAACTGTTAGCTTAAAGCTTACAGTGTCCAGAAACTTTTGACATTTTCTAAGGGATTTTTCAGTAATTTTTTGTAGAGATACCAGTGTACATGAGAAATATGCCACTCTTCATTGGTCAAAACTTTTTTTTTTGAGACAGAGTTTTATTATGTCGCCCTTGGTAGAGTGCAATGGCATCACAGCTCACAGCAACATCAAACTCTTGGGCTTAAACGATTCTCTTGCCTCAGCCTCCCAAGTAGCTGGGACAACAGGTGCCTGCCCAAAGGCCCAACTATTTTTTGTTGTTGTTGTTATCATTGTTGTTTAGCAAGCCCGGCTGGGAATGAACCCACCAGCCCCAGTGCATGTGGCCGGTGCCCTAAACAACCATTGAGCATGGGCGCCAAACCCAAAACTGCTTTTGTTGCAAGTTCATTGTAAGTTCAACAAAACCGTTAATTGTATTCCAGGGTATTATTTTGCATACAGATATTGTTACTGCTTTCTAGAGTACGTATTCAGCATAAATATAATACCAAATTAATATTACCCATGTATAATGCATATCCTTATTTTTCCCTCAAAAATTTGGGGAAAAAATACACATTATTCACAGCAAAATAAGGTACATGGTTTTTCTGAAGTCTCTCCAAAGACTCTAAACTTCTTAGATTAAAGCATTACCTATTTCCAGGCTAAATCTTCTTTGACTTTTTTTTTTTCTTTTCAGTGAAGATTGATAGAAACTCCATGAAGAGACTTTGAAAAGCAAGCTTGATTTATAAGGGAAAATAGAAAGACCTAGTATAGTTAAGGGATCTTCTCCAAATTTCATAAAATCTTAGCCTAGAAGAACCTAAATCTTTCTAAACATTTGGGGACTTTTGGCACTATATTACATTTCTATCTCTCTTAAGGGAGTTTATAACATGATTTTGCAGAATTAAAATGTTGAAGTTTTGATTTAAGTTATACAGAGTGTTTTGAAGTAGAATCTTGGAAAAAAACGCAGCATTTTAAACTAATTGTTTTATGTGATGACTACTTCTATAAACCTACTAAACCAATAGTAGATTTTAGTTAAAATTGGGTTTTTCTCCATCTGCTTTTGCATAGTCTAACTTTTATTGATTTGGAGTATGTATATGTTCAAATTTTCAGAATTATTTTGACTTCCTGCTAATTTTGAAATATTTTGAGGAATGAACTATAGAATTTTAGTGTAAAATATTTATAACTAACATGGTTAAATTAATATTTTATAATATTTAACCAGAAATAATTTAAGTATTATTGGACTATAAGGTCCACATTTTTTCCCCTAGTGTTTACTGAGGCATATAAAGGGAATTTCAAAGGTTTTAAATTTTATTGTAAATATGCCACTTTTAATCTTTGTATATCTTTGTAATATTATGAAGTATTTAACTTTGCTTATTTGTACCCTGCAGACCCTGTATCTTACTTATGGACTCACTCAGAGGTCCTTCTCGGTCAAATGTTGTAAAAATCTTAAGAGAGTAAGTTCAGAATTCCACCTTGCATGTTGTTTTCTCTCCTGGTGGGGATACGGTTTGGGTGTATTCTTACTATATATGTATTATTGCAGGTATTTGGAAGTGGAATGGGAAGTTAAAAAAGGAAGCAAAAGAAGTTTTTCCAAAGATGCTATGAAGGGCTCTAATCCCAAAGTACCCCAGCAAAACAACTTCAGCGACTGTGGTGTATACGTGTTGCAGTATGTAGAGAGCTTTTTTGAGGTGGGTCTTAATTTTCTTGGATTGGATAAAATACATAATAAAATAGTACATTTGACTGCATGTTAATAAAGAAAAAAAAAGCAGGGCGGCACCTGTGGCTCAAGGAGTAGGGCGCCAGCCCTATATACTGGAGGTGGTGGGTTCAAACCCAGCCCCAGCCAAAAACTGCAAAAAAAAAGAAAGGAGCAAAAACTTTAAATTGGGGGACTTTCAAGACATAAAAACACTGTATTTAAAATTCTTCAAATTCAAGGCTCATTCTGTTACTAATGGGTCTTTCCACCTTAGGAAATCTGTACCATGATTCAGACTGTCTCTTTTACTCTCTTCTCCTCTTCACAGAAGTACTTCTTTGAAATTTTGGGGTTTTTTTGTTTTTTCTATTTTTGAGACCGAGTCTCACTCTGTCGCCCTGGGTAGAGTGCTGTGGCATCATAGCTTACAGTAGCCTCAAACTCTTGGGCTTAAGCAGTCCTCTTGTCTCAGCCTCCCAAGTAGCTGGAACTATAGGCACCTACCACAATGCCTAGCTAGTTTTTGCTCAGGCTAGTCCAGAACTCCTGAGCTCAGGCAATCCATCCACTTCAGCTTCCCAGAGATTACCGGCATGAGCCACCGCACCCTGTCTTTCTTAAAGTATTTATATTTACTGTCTCCATTTCCACAAATCTACTTCTCAGTTACCTAAAATCTGGCTTCATTTTTAACCTTATGTTAAAATTGTTCCTGATCTCCCTGTACCGTTTTTATTTGTGAGACAGAGCCTCAAGCTGTCACCCTGGATAGAGTACTGTGGCATCACAGCTCACAGCAACCTCTGATTCCTTTGCCCAAGCGAGTCTCCTCCCTCCGCCTCCCAAGTAGCTGGGAATACAGGTGCCCACCACAACGCCCGGCCATTTTTTGGTTGCAGCCGTCATTGTTGTTTGGCGGGACCGGGCTGGATTCGAACCCGCCAGCTCAGGTGTACGTGGCTGGCGCCTTAGCCCCTTGAGCCACAGGCGCCAAGCCTCCCTGTACCTTTTGATGCTGTTAACCATTTCCTCTTCCTTTCTGGTTTGACTTCAGATGTGTAGCTCCACACATACCTCCCGAGATTCTAGTTTACAGTTTCTTGACATCTTCCTTCTTCACTGATCAAGCATATCAACCACCAAGTCCTGTGAATTCTCACTTAATGTCAAATATGTTCATTTCTTTAAAAAAAAAAAAACTTGTCATTTTAATTGTTAAATCATTTATTTGAGGCTAGCGGGCAAGCCTTTTTTTTTTTTTTTTTTTTATTATTATAAAGAGTCATGTCTTGATCTGATACCTATGCTAGAGTGTAGTGACACAATCACAGCTCACTGTAACCTCAAATTCCTGGGCTTAGGTGATCTTCCTGCCTTAGCCTCCTGAGTAGCAAGGACTATAGGAAGTGCCACCATGCCTGGCTTATTTTTAAATTGTTTTTATAGATAGCATCTCAGTTAAGTTGCTCAGGTTGGGCTTAGCACCTGTGGCTCAAGTGGCTAAGGTATCAGCCACATACACCTGAGCTGGCGGGTTCAAATCCAGCCCGGGCCCACCAAACAACAATGACGGCTGTAACCAAAAAATAACCAGGTGTTGTGGCGGGCGCCTGTAGTCCTAGCTACTTGGGAGGCGGAGGCAGGAGAATCGCTTGAGCCCAGGAGTTGGAGGTTGCTGTGAGCTGTGATGCCACGGTACTCTACCCAGGTGACAGCTTGAGGCTCTGTCTCAAAAAAAAAAAAAAGTTGCTCAGGTTGGTCTTGACCTGGCAGACATTTTTATAAAGAGCCAGATGGTAAATATTTTAAACTTTATGGCTATATGGTCTCCATTGCCACTCAGTTTTGCTGTTGTCTAGTGATCCACGATGTGTAAATGTGGTGGTATGGCTGTGTTCTAGTAAAATTTTATTACAAAAACAGGCAAAGGGCAGAATTCGAGCCACCGACTGTAATTTACCAGCCCCTGATCTAGACTGTAACCTCTGTAGGCAGAAACAATGTCTTAACTACCCAGTGCCTAGCACAACGCCTAGCGTGTGATAGATAATCACGTGTAATTGCAAACACATACTGAATTAGCTGTTGGTTTTCTCCTTTCTAATTTTGGAATGCTTATGTGACTAAAACTTAAATTATCACCTACTATAATTTAAAATATGCATTTAATATTTTTATTTTTAGAATCCAATTCTCAATTTTGAACTACCCATGAATTTGGAAAAATGGTTTCCTCCTCCAAGAATGAGAACAAAAAGAGAAGAAATCCGAAACATAATTCTGAAGCTTCAGGAAGATCAGAGCAAAGAGAAAAAAAAACATAAAGACGCTTACTCAACAGAAACATCTTTAGGAGAAGGAACAGAACAGTATGTCAACAGTATTTCAGATTGACCATTTCTGTTGCTTAATCAATTCTGCCTTCAGAAACTAAATGACTTTCAAGTGTGGGTATAGACAGTAAAGAACTGAAGTGCTCACTACTCAGAGTGACTTGGAAATTTTAATGCTTGTATAAATGTCATATAATTAATTTCCAAAGGAGTATGTATTAAGTAAAAGTCTGTAAATATGTTAATGAGGCCAATTTTTCCAGCATTTATAATTATTTTTTTCACTTGTTAGGAAGCTTTTGTTTTGTATTTTCTGTTAATAGTACTTAAAATTGCAACTTCTAAACACAAAATAAAAAGAAAATATTTATAGGAGGAAATGATTGATATTCTTTAGTGAATTTTGTATAATTTCTCAGTGGGTGTGACATATTTCATGGGAATATTCAAGTATCTGTGGTAATCTTTTGACCCTTTACAATATTTTCATAACTCAAAATGTGAAAATAAAACTAAATCTAAAATACTTTAAACTTAAGACATCGTCATATGCTTGTATAGCAGGATAGAAATAACATCTTTTCAATTCATACACTCTGTTCAGACAGCACAGAAATGTAATAAATATTTATAATTTTATGTAAATACTTAAGCAATATTCAGAGCAATTCCAAACAAAGAATCTTGAATTATACTACTAAAAATAACTAACTGTGCTTGCACACATCCTTGTCATATGCATTTCCGAAGACATCAAAGACTCAGGTTAAAACTGCTTTGGTACGTGCAGCTTGAACTTTAAATATCCCATGTTACCTTTCTATATTACAGCTGAAAGTATGCTACAGTCTGTGATATAATTCACAGATACACATTTTTAATCTGTGTAAACACAGGAATTTAAATAGGAATTTACTATTTTTTGTAATAGCTTTTTCATTGTTCATTTTGTTCGTGTTATTTTGATAAAGTATAAGACTTTTCGCTTAAGTTTTTCAGTATAAATTATTTTTACATGTAAAAGTACTGTATTTAGTCAATTGCATAATACAGCAAAAATCTTTGAATTCCCCTTTAAAATTACTAAAATGTGATGGCTTTGATGGCAGATTTATAACTCATATGGGGATCTTGCATATATCTACAGAAGCTATTTTTCAAATGAAGTGGTAGACATTTCTTTCAAATTAACTTTTGAGATTTAAAAAATATATTTTTACAGTCTTTTTTTTAAACAATGAAGTTTTAAATATACATATCAAAAATAGTTGAGAATAAAAAGAAGGCCCTTTTTATCATTGGCAATTATTTTATTTAGAATGTGGCGATCTCTGGCATTGCGACCAACATTTTAGGCTATTTTCTTAAATTTAATGAAGTCCACAGGATGTTTGAAGTAGTATTTAACAACAACCAAAACCAGTCTGTTGAGATGCACCCAGTAAGTAGAATATTAAAATGTGAGCTTATGGGAGGTCACTGCTAAGTGGTGTAAATTATAAAGTGGTTTCTTTGTTACTTTGAACTATCTTCACAATTTCCAAAAATTTTTGATTATTTCTTTTTAGTGTTAACCTAGAGCTATTAGCTCAGATATCTTAACTAGCTCAGATATGAAAAATAAGAATTTAATTTTTTTATTTACTGAATGGCAAAAAAGCCTTTTTCTTTTTTTTGGCAAAATGCTTTTGGATCTCAGACTAAGACAAAAAAGTGAAAGTGTTTTTTTTTTTTTTAAAAAAAACCTAAGAGCAATAAGTACAATTGGCATATTTAATTTTTTAAATAAACTGTATTTTGTTAGAATTCAAAGATACTGAAAAAATATTCAAAATCTTGAATTGTTTTTGTTTTAATTTCAGATGATTACTTTTTGCACTCTTAGATAATTTTTAAGAAGATAAAAATATAATTTGTCCTTTGGGCCAATTCAAGTCAATTATGTTTTGATGTGAAAAATATAGATGGATGTATGTGAGCTTTGTAGAGGTAGAGCACTCAGCTATTTGATGGCATTTCTCCCATTTTATGTCCAATTTTATTTTTGGAAGTTATGCTGATGACTTTGCAATATATATATTGAAATCTTTGGAGACTGCCAGGTTGGTGTATCTGCACATTCACTTGACAATTGTGTACTCTGGTAATTCTGTGTAATTTAAAGTGGATATCAACCTTTTGAAATGTATTGTTAGTACTTAGAAGCTGTGAAACAGAACTTTAGAGGATTGTTACTAGACACTGAAACTGCATGACAAGTATCTGGTGTCTTAACTAATTAGATGGAGCTGTTGTATTGGTTTTCTTGTTGGGTAGAATAACAGTTAATCATTTTTAGAAGAGTTTTAGATTACTTGCCATAAAATTTGTATGTCTCAGCTCTCGTAGAGCAGAGGTGATTGTGTTTAGTCTCTTCCCTTTGATGTTACTATACCCACTGCAGACAGCTGAAAACTTAATGGTATTATTTCAAGCTCACGTAAGCCAAAAACAGTTAGCTTTTCTTTACTTAGTAATCTGTGCTTA
Source organism: Perodicticus potto (assembly GCA_963574655.1). Taxonomy (NCBI): domain Eukaryota; kingdom Metazoa; phylum Chordata; class Mammalia; order Primates; family Lorisidae; genus Perodicticus; species Perodicticus potto. Next base: position 38,550 of record CAUYRH010142566.1, on the reverse strand, counting down.
AATTCTTAGTCAATTAAATGTAGGTTTTATTTGAAAGCATAAAATTTTCTGAATTATAACCCATTTTAAGTCCCTAAAATGAATTCACTATTTTTTTCTTTAAAAACCAGCCATGATCTCTGAAGATTGTAAGACAATGTAAAAAGAAGAATATTAATTTTCCAAAAATCAAAAAAATGTACTTAGACAATGCACTGAACAAGAAAAATAAAGAACATATTTTAATCTATAATATACGACCAAGACTTGTTGGAGTAAAGATGCTGGATTATGATAATGGAAGGGAACAAGGAAGAAACAGAACTCTTGAAACATGAGGCAATGTCGTGCTACATGTCTGGAGGAGACACAGATCACGGGAAGGACAACAGGAGAGGGAGGAGGTGACTGTGAGGGCACACTGCAGACTGTCTAGGCAAGTGAATGCAAGTGAATAGTTTTGACAGTTGCAGACAAACAAGCACACAGAACCAAGACCAGACTGTCTTGGGAAATGTACTGACATGTTCCAACAGTGGTTTCTGGTCCATCTGTCATTTTCCTACTTTCTGGAAGAAAAAAACAGGTTATGAAAACCACTGTTCCAAAACAAATTTAAATGTAGAGGGAGAATTGGTTGGTGAAGTGAAAGCTGAACTATGAGGAAAGTAGCCCCACATCAAGGAATAATGATGTACTCTAAAAGTACCACTGGGGAAATCAGTATGTAATGGACTCAAAGAAACATGCCATAGACCCATAGACTCATACATGGCCTCAAACACTCATAAAGAAAAGTGGGAAGCTTGGATGTCTTTATTGCAAATGTTACAGTTACATTATTTAGTGGAGATGATTACAGTGAGGAGGATGGTATCCCAAAGAATTTTTTCTAGAATTTTTTTCTAGAAATGTGCATACAAATCACCTGGCAAGGGGCGATTTTCAAACCACACATACCCAAGATCTCAATCCCAGTGGTGCCAAATATTTTCAGAGTACGTCCCAGCTATTTTGCACACTTCCTGGGGTAGGGTTTTTGGTAGGGTGGTAGCCACTATTTTTTTTTTTTTTTTTTTTCAAAATAGATTTGGTTTTTATTGTAGAGCACACATATCAGGGCAAAGTGCTGCACACACAGCTACAAATCATTTTTGGGAAAAAAACTGTAAAAACAAAACTGCAACTGCTTTAATTATGCGGTCCTGACTTGAGGAATCCACACTGGCAAAGGAGTTCTGGCCCCTGAGAGGGGCTTCTTGATGGTGGCTGCCCCAGATTTCTGTAGCCTCTGAGGCTTTAGGTCCAGGCCTGTGGAAACAAAGCCACCAGAATGGTGGTAGCCTGATGGCCGAGAGGCCTTGCTCTAGGCAAGCCCTGGTCCTGGCCTAGCTGTAGAGACTTTCCTAATGGACTAGATCAGCAAAACCCTGTGGCTTTACACGATCTGAGTGAGTAGAACTGGTAAATTGCCAAAAACTTTACCTTTTTCTCTTTTATTATTTTTTAAAGCCCCTTTTCCCAGCTCTCACACTCAAGGTGGAGATGGCACCAACTGGGCCTGTAGGCCTGAGTTCTGGCCTTGGATACATGTTGCAGGCAGACAGAGGGGGCAGGTGCTTTCTGAGAGGAATGGCATGTGGAGAAGGCCCAAGCTGGCCAATGGAGAAAGAAGGAAAGGGAAAGGAAGAAACCAGGAGACCAAAAGAAAAAACTCAAAAAAAACGAAAACCCAAGCCACTAATTGGAAGGATCACTCTATGTCCTTGATGATTTTCAAGTTTCTGGTCCCAAAGATAATGAGGCTTCACTTCCTCCCAAATTCCCATCATGGACGTGACCGTGAGTTCATTAAATTGCTGTTACTAAGCCTGGAGAAATTAAAGTACAGATTGAATATCCCTTATCTGAAATGCTTGGAACCAAGGTTGGCTTTTTTAGTTTTGTTTTGTTTGTATTTTGGAATATTTGCATTATATTTAACTGTCGAGCAGCCCAGATCGCAAAATCTAAAATGCTTCAGTGAGCATTTCCTTTGAGTGTCACGCTGGTGCTGAAAAGGTTTTGGGTTTTGGAGCATTTTGAATTCTGGATTTTTGCATTTGGGATGCTCAATCTCTATTAAAGTACTCACAGATTAAAGACTAGCAAATGTCCTGATTTTCAAAGGAAGAAAGTAGTTTTACAAATTATATAGCAGTATACATCAACTCTTGGTAAGATTTTAAGGTTAAATTACTAGAAGTCTAACACTATCCATTGTGCCACAGAGCCAGTTCTGAGATCAATTATTAAATGGTTGCTTTGTGAACTTTTAACTAGGGGTCACCAGAAGTAAGAGGGCCAGTAAAAGCAAGGGTTTTTTTTATATTTATCTTTATATATAAATATATACATACACACACATATATACATATATATACATTTTTTTTTCTTTGAAAGCAATGTATTTGTTTCTGGGTAACAGAATACAGGGAAGGAGCAAGGTGATGCCTGTAACCTCCTGTTGCACACCTTGCCTCTCCACTCTGTGCATCTATAAATACCTTGTACAACACCAAGCTTATACTGTTCCCGCAAGCATTTTCTCACACTACCAGATGCAGAGTATAGTGTTGACCAGGTGAGAAGGTAAACCAGATGCCCCACTCACAAGGCAGGGCTCCTCCACAATTACTCAAACTTAACTGGTGGTCCTATTGCTTTTCTTAAAACTCATGAAGAAGGTCATAGATTATGTTGACGCAAGTCCTAGAGTCACTTAACCTTGCAGACTTGCACAGTATCTAAGGTCCTTTCCTTTCTAAGTCTCAGGTTGCCTGTGGCACCCAGACTGCCACCCCTGGATCCCCACATCCCAGGGTGGTGATAGAGGAAGGGCAGGCCAGGCCAAACATAAGGAATAAAGTCTTTATTGGGCTCAGACCAGGAGTCCATGGGTCTTGAGGACCTCTGTGTATTTGTCAATTTTCTTCTCCATGTTCTTTGTTTCCGTAGCCTCATGAGCTGCTTTTTCATCCGGTAGTGGATCTTAGCCTTCTCCTTCCTCTTTTCCCACGGTTGCTGTCACTGCCTGGTACTTCCAGCCAACTTCGTTTACCAGGCGTTCCAGGTAGGCAAACTTTCCTGTAGGCTTCAGATGTACAACCTTAAGGGCGGCAGGAACCACCATCCGTTTTTTCTTGTCATAGGGTGGTGGGATCCCATTGAACACCTGGAGGCGGTCCAGGGCAGCCTGGCCGCGCTTGGTCTGGTGGGGCAGCATGCCTCTCACAGTGCGCCAGAAAATGCGGCTGAGGGCCCAGAAATGGTAGGCGTCATGGGATGGGTTGGCCTACAATGGATGGTTGTGTTCATTTGTTTGTGGAGGAAGGCCAGGTACTTTAACTTGTTTCTGTAAAAATTGCCAGAGATGTTGATGACCTTGCAATGCACAACCACTACCTTCCAGCCCAACAGTACCTGTTTGGCCACAACGGCCGCCAGGGGGCCTAGGAGATATCCTCTGCCATCCAGCACCAGGACTTGCCCCTCTGCCATCTTCGGCAGCTGCTTGGGAAAGAAGCATTATATATTTTTCATAACATTCTGGACTAGTTAATACGTAGAATGCAGGTAAACCAGGAATTCTCATGTGTTTGATTACTTAGTTTTAATGAATAATAGATTCTGTGGTCAAAAAGTTTAGAAAACAGGGCAGGGCCTGTGGCTCATGGAGTAGGGCGCTGGCCCCATATACCGAAGGTGGCGGGTTCAAACCCAGCCTCAGCTCAACTGCAAAACAGAAAAATAGCCGGGCGTTGTGGCGGGCGCCTGTAGTCCCAGCTACTCGGGAGGCTGAGGCAAGAGAATTGCCTAAGCCCAGGAGTTGGAGGTTGTTGTGAGCTGTGACGCCAGGGCACTGTACTGAGGGCGATAAAGTAAGACTCTGTCTCTACAAAAAAAAAAAAAAAATTAAAAAACAGTTTAGACAAAGCAGGTTTCTTTGCAGGACAGGTAGGAGCCTGTACTGTGCTAACATGCAGAGCGCAAGGCATGCACAGAGCACAGCACACAGGAGAACTTGGCTGTAGCCTCTTCCTCTCCCAGTCTGGCTCTCAACTCCCTTATAAATATCACTCATCAGGAGGCACTGACTTAGCTGTGTGGCTGGGGCGGGCAGGGGTTTGAGCTGAACTTAAATAGAAGTGGCTTTTGAAACAGATTTGAGGTTTTTAAAAAATAATAATAGTTGGACATATGATTTAGAAACTTTTTTTATTTTTAGAGACCTAGAGTCTCACTTTGTCCCGCTCGGTAGAGTGCTATGGAGTCACAGCTCACAGCAACATCCAGCTCTTAGGCTTAGGTGATTCTCTTGCCTTAGCCTCCCAAGTAGGTGGGACTAAAGGCGCCCGCCACAACACCCGGCTATTTTTTTGTTACAGTTTGGCCGGGACTGGGTTTGAACCTGCCATCCTCGGTATATGGGGCTAGCGTCCTACTAACTGAGCCACAGGCACCGCCCTGATTTAGAAACTTATTATTTTTTTGTATTAAATCATAACTTTGTACATTGATGCATTTACGGGGGTCAGTGTACTGCTTTGATATACAATGTGAAATGCTTACATTGAAGTAACACAACCATCACAATGGTTTGGAAACTTAAAGAATAAGTGACTAGTTTCTTAGAGAAATGAATTTCCATGAGAAGCATTTATCTTTAATCATGTGATGAAAATAATCATAGTAATGATAAAATTACTAATCTGATTCTTTAGTACAAGTTGATTTTTTTTTTTTTTTTTTTTGAGACCGAGTCACTACATTACCGTTGGTAGAGTGTTGTGGTGTCATAGCTCACAGCAACTTCAAACTCTTGGGCTTAAGTTACTCTCTTGCCTCATCCTCCAAAGTAGCTAGGACTACAGGCACCAGCCACAACGCCCAGCTATTTTTTTGTTGCAATTTGGCCAGGGCCGGGTTTGAACCTGCCACCCTCAGCATATGGGGCCGGCACCCTACCCACTGAGCCACAGGCGCTGCCCTAGATCTCTTTCTTAGACACAAGAAATTGTGTGAAACTATGAAAGTGAATTGAAGATTATCTGGAGGCTTTTTCTTCTGTTTATATCTGAACCACTTAACTGCTACACTAAACCTCCAACTTCCACTCCATCTATTTTCAAATTAAATTAAAATACACAAACTGTATCTGGAAGCATTTTTTCTTCTAAAGAAATCTGTGCAGAAAAGTCTTATTTATAAACTAGAAAATATTAATATACTTCCAATAATTTTAACCTTACAAATACTGAAAATAAGGCCAGGTGCAGTGGCTCACGCCCATAATGCCAATACTTTGGAAGGCCAAGGTGGGTGTATTGCCTTAGCTCAGGAGTTCAAGACCAACCTGAGCAAGAGTGAGGCCCCATCTCTAAAAATAGCCAGGCATTATGGCAGTCCCAGCTATTTTGGAGACTGAGGCAAGAGAATCGCTTGAGCCAGAGAGTTCAAGTTTTCTGTGAGTTAAGACAACTACGGCACTCTAGCCTGGGCAGCAGAGTGAGACTCTTTCTCACAAAAGTAAATAGGCCGGGAGTGGTGGCTCATGTATGTAATCCTAGGTAACACTCTGGGAGGCCAAGGCAGGTGGATTGCTTGAGTTGACAAGTTCAAGACCACCCTGAGCAAAATTGAGACCCCATCTGTACTAAAAATAGAAAAACTGAGGCAAGAGGATCACTTGAGCCCAAGAGTTGGAGGTTGCTGTGAGCTATGACGCCAAGGCACTGTACCCAGGGAGACAGCTTAAGATTCTGTCTCAAAAAAAATACATACATACATACATACATACAGAAAGTAAGTTGTTAAAACCCATTACAAAATGTATTATGTTTTCAAAATTTGCTGTATATGTGCAGCGGAGGATTTGATCAGATTAGATGAAAAGAAATTAATCCTCACATATTGAATAAATGTTTTGAGTACCTGTCTTATACTAGATGTTACCAATAAAACAGGGAGCCAAAGGTATGAACATCTTTCCCCCTCATAGAGCTTCCTTCAGTATAATGGGAAAGGCATCTATTGTTAATCAGCCTTACATTTTTTTTTTGTTTGTTTGAGACAAGAGTTTGACCCTGTGCTAGGATTACAGGTGTGAGCCACCGCGCCTGGCCAGTCAGCCTTGCAAATTAATAATTTCAAATAAGTGCTATGGGCGGCGCCTGTGGCTCATTGAGTAGGGCACCGGGCCCATATACCGAAGGTGGTGGGTTCAAACCTGGCCTCGGCCGAACTGCAAAACAGAAAAATAGCTGGGCGTTGTGGTGGGCGCCTATAGTCCCAGCTACTCGGGAGGCTGACGCAGGAGAATCGTCTAAGCCTAGGAGTTAGAGGTTGCTGTGAGCTGTGTGATGCCACGGCCCTCTACCGAGGGCGATAAAGTAAGACTCTGTCTCTACAAAAAAAAAAAAAAGTGCCATGCAGGAAAAGTATAGAGTGAATTAAGATAAAATAGCCTATCTGGGAAGGTTTAGGAAGTCTTCCCTGAGGGTGACATTTGAACTTCTGGTAGACATAACTCAATAAAGTCTCAGTAACTTGTAGACTGTGCAAAGGCCCTGAAGTAGGAAGCTGTGTGTTTGTCTAAAACATTAATGGGCTCATTATTTTAAGAATGTAGTATATGCCAGACATTGGTCAATATTTTAAATGAATGAACTCATTTGTTCCTCACAACAAGTTTATGAGAGATACACTATATTACTCCCAATTTCCAGGACAAGTCCAAAGAAACAGCTTTACTGGCAAAGCTGGACTTTGAATTTACAATATTAGAGGTGAGGTTAATCTGTACTAGGTAAGATGAAAATAGATAAGATGTATAAGGTCTGACAATTAAGTTCATGAAGTTGCCATGTATACATTCACAGCACTGAACAGACAGCTTGGTGAGGTTTGTAACCTTGGATGTTGGTGTCTTACGCTTGTCATTGTACAACAGTGTCCTGCTGAGTGGCTTTCATTATTGTTGCATGATTTTGTGTGCCGTTGTGAGAATGTTGGAGCTTAAATATTAGAGAAATAAACATTAAATTTGTTGTTAAATCTGGCAAGAGTGGAAGTAAAATCAGGGACACATTAGTCCAAGTTTATGGTATTAATGCCATGAAGAAAACAGCAGTGTACACATGGACTAAATGTTTTTCTGGGGGGAGGGAAAGCATCACTGATGAAGAGAGGTCAGGGCAGCCAACAAAGAGCAGAACTGATGAAAACATTGCAAAAATTTGTCAAGTTGTGCATAAAAATTATCTACTGATTGTGAGAAGCATAACAGACCAAGTAAACATATCAAGAAAACATTGATAGAGAAACAGGAAATTCTTAATTGAAAATCTTGACATGAGAAAAATGTGTGCAAAAATGGTCCTGAAGGAGGTCGCTGATGAACAAAAGCAAAGGAGAGTCAAAGTTTGCCAAGACCCTTTGGAGAGGGAAGACAGTGTTTTGGGCCATGTTATCACTCGTGATGAACATGAGTGTGCCAATATGACCCTGAAACAAGCATCAAAGTGCACAGTGGAAGTCAGCCAGTTCTCCGTGACCAAAATAGTTCCATCAGTCCAACCAAGAGTCAAAACAATGTTGCTATCCGTTTTTTTTAGATCAGAGTGATAGTTGATTATGAATTTGTACCAATTGGACAAATAGTTAACCAAGTTTCCTATTTGGAAATGCTGAAAAGGCTACATGAAAAAATTAAACAAAAATGATATGAACATGGCTCAGTGCCTGTGGCTCAATGGGCTAAGGCACCAGCCACGTACACCTGAGCTGGTGGGTTCAAATCCAGCCTGGGCCAAACAACAATGACGGCTGCAACCAAAAAAATGGCCGGGCATTGTGGAGGGCGCCTGTAGTCTCAGCTACTTGGGAGGTGGGGGCAGGAGACTTGCTTGAGCCCAGGAATTGGAGGTTGCTGTGAGCTGTGATGCCACAGCACTCTACCCAGGGTGACCGCTTGGGGCTCTGTCTCAAAAAAAAAAAAAAAAAAAAACAAAACGACATGAACTTTTCTCCAACAACTAGTGGCTTGTGCATCATGACAATGCACCAGCTCACACAGCACTGCCTATGAGGACATCGTTAGTACACAAATACCTGTTTTGGAACACCCTCCCTACTCACCTGATCTGGTTCCAAATTACTTTTTTCTTTACTGGAAGATAGGAAATATTGGAAGGAAGACATTTTGATGACATTCAGGACATCAAGGATAATATGACATCTCTGATGGCCATTCCTGAAAAAGAATTCCAAAATTGCTCTGAAGAGTAGAGTAGGTGCTGGCTTAGTGCGTAGCTTCCCAAGGGAATATTTCCAAGGTGACCATAGTTATATTCAGCAATGAGGTATGTAGCACCTTTTACAGGATGAGTTTGCAAGATTAATTGTCAGACCTCATATGTATTTTTTTAGAGATGCAATGTGGCAGAACCTTGATTTTTATTGAAACTGGTTATACAGGGGTTGTTGAATTATGGTGTTTTTGCTTTTGTTGTTTCTTTTTTTTGAGTCCAGGAATCCCTCTGTTGCCTGGGGTGGAATGCAGTGGCACAATCTAGCCCACTAGCTCACTGCAGCCTTGAACTTCTGGGCTCCAGCAATCCTCCTGCCTCTGTTTCCTAGAGTGCTAGGATTACAGGCTTGAGCCACTGTGCGCAGCTCTTCATAACCTTTTAAATAAAATCGGAGGAGTCCTGTGTAACTGGGGCTTAGAGTAAGGTAGAAAGGTAGGCTGAGACTTAATCACCCAGGGCCTTGAAAGAATGTTCAAGATTTTGGTTATATCCTAAAAAGTCACTGAAGTATTTCAAACAGAAGAATAATGTGATCAAATGTGCATGTTGAAAAGATCACAATGGCAGTGAAAGCATTACTAGGGGACGAGAGTGAGTGCAAAGTCTAGTACAGTGTTTTCAACTAATTATGAACTACTATGTTTAAAGTAAAGCATGATTATGACTGTGATCATAGGAATGCTGAAATACAAGACATAATTTGGATATTTCATTTGAAATGTTCCCCTTAGAAGTATGTAAGAAGAACAGAAAAGTGTGTTTCTTGTCTCAGCCAGCACTTTCTATTTTCTTTCTGAGGAAAAGATTATGAGGCTCGGCGCCTGTGGCTCAAGCAGCTAAGGCGCCAGCCACATACACCTGAGCTGGCGGGTTTGAATCCAGCCCAAGCCCGCCAAACAACAATGATGGCTGCAACCAAAAAATGGCCAGGCGTTGTGGCGGGCGCCTGTAGTCCCAGCTACTTGAGAGGCAGAGGCAGGAGACTTGCTTGAGCCCAGGAATTAGAGGTTGCTGTGAGCTGTAATGCCACGGCACTCTACCCAGGGCGACAGCTTGAGGCTCTGTCTCAAAAAAAGAAAATACATATGCTCATGTTCCAGTCCCAGAAATTCTTTTTTTTTCTTTTGAGACAGTCTCACTGTATCATCAGTAGAGTACTATGGAATCACCGCTCACAGCAACCTTAAACTCTTGGTCTTAAGCAATTCTCTTGCCTCAGCCTCCCAAGTAGCTGGGACTGTAGGTGCCCGTCAAAACGCTTGGCTATTTTTTTGTTGTAGTCGTTATTGTTGTTTGGCAGGCCTGGATCGGGTTCAAACCCACCAGCCCCGGTGTATGTGGCCAACGCCCTAGCCGTTGAGCCACAGGGGCCAAGCCCAGTCTCAGAAATTCTAATTCTGTAGTTCTAAGATGGAAAATAGGTGCTTTGAAAAAAACTTCCAAAGGTGATTCTGACGGGCACTCTTTGTTAAAAACCACAACACCCAGATGCAGAGTTCTCTAAAAAGAGGTCAGAAGACATGGGAATAAACTTATTTTACTGTTAAGTTTATTGGGTAGGATTTAAGGTGTAGCAAACATGCTTTTCAAAAAATCTGCAGACGGCTGGCTGTGGTGGATCATGTCTGTAAATTCTAGCACTCTGGGAGGCTGAGGTATGTGGACTGCTTGAGCTCAGGAATTCTGAGACCAGCCTGAGCAAGAGCAAGACCCTGTCTCCATTAAAAAAAAAGAGAGAAGGCTCGGCGCCTGTGGCTCAATGGGCTAAGGAGCCAGCCACGTACACCTGAGCTGGTGGGCTGGGCCCGCCAAACAATGACGGCTGCAACCAAAAAATAGCCGGGCGTTGTGGTGAGCGCCTGTAGTCCCAGCTACTTGGGAGGCAGAAGCAAGAGACTCACTTGAGTCCAGGAATTGGGGGTTGCTGTGAGCTGTGATGCCACAGCCCTCTATCCAGGGTGACAGCTTGAGGCTCTGTCTCAAAAAAAAAAAGAGAGAAAAGAAAAACTAGCCGAGCATTGTGGCAGATACCTATAGCCTGAGCTACCTGGGAGCGTGAAGCAACAGAATCACTTAAAACCAAGAGTTTGAAGTTGCTGTGAGCTATGAAGACTTGATGACACTGAGGGACTCAGTCACACCCCACCCCCCCAAAAAAAGAAGAAAAATTCTCATTCTAGCCATTTTTTATTTGCCTTCGCTATAACACTCAAATATGAATAAATTCATACCTAAAGCTATCAGAGTGTATTTGATCTTAAGAACAGGTTAATTGGGCGGTGCCTGTGGCTCAATGGGTAGGGCGCCAGCCCCATATACCAAGGGTGGTGAGTACAAACCCAACCCCAGCCAAACAGCAACAATAACAACAAAAAAATAGCCAGGTGTTGTAGCAGGTGCCTATAGTTCCAGCTACTCAGGAGGCTGAAGCAAGAGAATCGCCTAACCCCAGGAGTTGGGGGTTGCTGTAAGCTGTGACGCCACAGCACTCTACCAAGGGGGATAAAATGAGACTCTAAAAACAAAAAAGGTTGTGCCTGTGGCTCAAAGGAGTAGGGCACCAGCCCCATATGCCAGAGGTGGTAGGTTCAAACCCAGCCCTGGCCAAAAACCGCAAAAAAAAAAAAAAAAGAACAGGTTAATTTAGATGTTTGCCCCTCTTGTTCTTTTTTTTTTTTTTTGGAGACAGAGTCTCACTATGTCACCCTTGGTATAGTGCCATGGCATCACAGCTCACAGCAACCTCAGACTCTTGGGCTTAAGAGATGCCTCAACTCTTGCCTCAACCTCCCAAGCAGCTAGGACTATAGGTGCCTACTATAACACTCAGCTATTTTTTTGTTGCAGTTGTCATTGTTGTTTAGCTGGTCTGGTCTGTGTTTGAACCCGCCAACATCTGTGTATGTGGCTTGCGCCGTAAATACTGTGCTACGGACAGAGCCGCCCCTCTAGTTCTTTTAAAAAACTTACTCTGCGGGAGGCTGAGGCAAGAAAATCCCCTAAGCCAAGGAGTTGGAGGTTGCTGTGAGCTGTGTGACGCCACGGCACTCTACTAAGAGTGATAAGGTGAGACTCTGTCTCTACAAACAACAACAACAAAACTTACTCTGCCCAAATGTTGACGTTGTGCCAAAGCCACCTGTGCCACCCCCAAAGGGTGTTCCAAATGATTTATTAAACATCTTCAAAATGAGTCTTTGTTTCAGAAAGCTGGAAAGAAGAAAAAATTATTAATCTTTTTAAAGACCACAGAATGCAATGTAAGTATTTCAAAAAATCTACTATTTTACAAAGTCTACTATTTTACAAAAGCCTTCTTCAAACTATGACATATTTTCTCATTCAATATTCTAAAACTCAGTCTGATTTAATAAACCTTATAAAATAACCTTTAATAATCTATACTGTTTCTGAACCTAATAGTACCATAAGGTGAGGTTTAACTTCATATCCCATCAGCAAACATCCCTTTGAAACAATACTTTCAACCTTTTTAAAACCTAGACTCCCTTTTAATAAAAATTTCAGATCTACTATGTCAGATTCTAATATGAAGCATTTAGAAGGTTATGCATCATATCCACCAAAAATTATAACCATAGTCTATCCTAATCAAGTGAAAAGCTAAAATTTTGTCAAGCTTTATTCATCAGGCTTTATTCTTCCATAGTTTGCATACTGTGAAAAGTCTTTTGTTTTCCCCTAGTTTTTGGGAGATAACATAAGGTAACAGTAAATTCACCCACTCAGCCTCCCAGAGTGCTAGGATTACAGGTGTCAGCCACCTCACCAGGCCTCTAAAGTCCCAGTTCTGATGCCTTGACAGTCTCTTTGAGATTACTTCTAAGACTACTGTTTATAGTTCTCAGCTTATCTTCTACTTTATCAGAGAATACTGCAGGAAACATTTGATGAATACCCCTCACGTCGTTTAAACGATTTCCCCCTAGTATGCAAACTATATACCTAGTCACTTAACAAACTGGACCCACAAACTATTCCAAATACAAATGTTAAGTTTGCTTTTACCTCCCCCTCGATCTGAAAAAAAAGTTAACAGTACAGTTTATTCAAACGTAGAACTGTAAAAGCAGCTTTCCACCTCCACAAATTTTCCTTAAACTTAAAATACCTGCCATCAGGCTAGGGATGAGTAGCTCATGCCTGTAATCCTAACAGTCTGAGAGGCCAAGATAGGAGGAACGCTTGAGTTCAAAAGTTCAGGAGTCCAAGACCAGTCTGAGCAAGAACCAGACTCGATAGTCAGGCACAGCAGTACGTGCCTGTAGTCCAGTCCTAGCTACTTAGGAGGCTGAAGCAAGAAGATTGCTCTAGCCCAAGAGTTTGAGGTTGCTGTGAGCTAAGATGCCAAGGCACTCTACCCAGGATGACAGAGAGAGAACTGTCTCAATTAAAAAAAAAAAAAAAAAAGGGTAGTGCCTGTGGCTCAGTGAGTAGGGAACCGGCCGCATATAACGAGGGTGGCAGGTTCGAACCAGGCCCCGGCCAAAATGCAACAAAAAAATAGCCAGGAGGTGTGGCGGGCGCCTGTAGTCCCAGCCACTTGAGAGGCTGAGGCAAGAGAATCACTTCAGCCCAAGAGTTTGAGGTTGCTATGAGCTGCGACGCCATGGCAGTCTACCTAGGACAACATAGTGAGACTCTGTCTCAAAGATAATATAAATAAATAAATAAATAAATAAATAAATAAATGGAAAGGAAAATAAAATCATTTTGATTGCCATATTTTCTCAAAATAATCTCTATGACATTCCATGTACTTTTATACCTTTTTTCTTTTTTCTTGAGACAGAGTCTCACTATGTCATCCTCAGTAGAGTGCCATGGAGTCACAGCTCACAGCAACCTCAAACTCTTGAGCTTAAGCGATTCTCTTGCCTCAGCCTCCCAAGTAGCTGGGACTACAGGTGCCTGCCACAACACCTGGCTATTTTTTAGTTGTAGTTGTCATTGTTGTTTGGCAGGCCCAGACTGGATTCAAACCTGTCAGCTCCGGTGTACGTGGCTGGCGCCATAGCCGCTGAGCCTTTTCTTATTTTTTTCTATAGGAAACAGGAAATAATCACATAGGACAGGTCAGGATTGTAGAATAAATGAGTCATAAGTTTAATCTATGTGGACTCCAGAAACTGAATGGTACTGGGTGTGTGGGCAGACACAAAGGTGAACTATGAGGACACCAGGGCACCCTATCCAGGGTGACAGAGTCAGATTCTTCTCTCAAAAGAAAAAAAAGTAAAAGAAAACAAAAAGAATAAGACATCAGGCTCGGCTCCCTTAGCTCAGTGAGCAGAACACGAGCCACATACACCAAGGCTGGCGGGTACAAGCCCAGCCTGCTGAACAACAATGACAACTCCAACCAAAAAATAGCCGGGTGTTTTGGCGGGTGCTTATAGTCCCAACTACTCGGGATGCTGAGGCAAGAGAATCACTTAAGCCCAAGAATTTAAGGTTGCTGTGAGTTGTGACGTCACAGCACTCTACCCAGGTGACACAGTGAGATTCTGTCTCAAAACAAACAAAAAGGAATAAAACATCATCACAACATTTGGACAAAGTTACCCTGTTATTTCAATTTTTAAAAAAACCAACTTGTGTGGCTCAGCACTTGTGGCTCAACAGGCTAAGGCGCCAGCCATGTACACCTGAGCTGGCGGGTTTGATTTCAGCCTGGGCCCGCCAAACAATAATGACTGCTGCAACCAAAAAAATGGCCAGGCATTGTGGCGGGCGCCTGTAGCCCCAGCTACTTGGGAGGCAGAGGCAAGAGACTCGCTTGAGCCCAGGAATTGGAGGTTGCTGTGAGCTGTGTTGCCATAGCACTCTATCCAGGGTGACAGCTTGAGGCTCTGTCTCAAAAAAAAAACAAAAAAGCAAAAAAAACAACTTGTGGCTCGGCACCCATAGCACAGTGGTTACAGTGCCAGCCACATGCACCAGGACTGGTGGGTTTGAATCCAGCCTGGAGCCAGCTAAACAACAACTGCAACAAAAAATAGCCTGGCACATGTGGTGGGCACTTGTAGTTCCAGCTACTCAGGAGGCTAAGGCAAGAGAATCGCCTAAGCCCAGGAGTTGGAAGTTGCTGTGAGCTGTGTGACGCCACAACACTCCACAGAGGGTGATAAAGTGAGACTCTGTCTCTACAAAAAAAAAAACACTAAAGAAAATCAATTAGCAGGGCTGTGCCTGTGGCTCAAAGTAGGGAATGGGCCCCATATGCCAGAGGTGGTGGGTTCAAACCCAGCCCCAGACAAAACAAGAAAAACTGCAAAAAAATAAAAAATAAATAATAAATCAATTAGCAAAACATAATGTATGTGTATACTGTCACATCTGACACCACAAATAAGCAAAAAGTCTTCACAAAATCAGCATGCAAACCCACCAACAGGGCACAGGTTGGATACCCAATTTCTAAATGAAACATGTACTTATACAAACTGTACTTTTCCACTAAAAAAAGATAGTAGAAGGCCAGACTCAGTGGCTCATTCCTGTAATCCTAGCACTCTGGGAAGCCAAGCTCAAGAGTTTAAAAGCAAGACTGAAATCAGATATGTACTAAAAATAGAAAAATTAGCTGGGCATTGTGGCAGGCACCTGTCATCCCAGCTACTAAGGACACTGAGGCAAAAGAAGAACTTAAGCCCAAGAATTTGAGGTTGTTGTGAGCTGTGATGCCACAGCACTCTACCAAGGGTGACAAACTGAGACTGTCTCCAAAAAAAAAAAAGTTTGAGGTTGCTGTGAGCTATGATGATGCCATGGTACTAAACCATGGCAACAGTGGGATACGTTTTTAAAAAAAAAAAAAAATACACAACTTTCATATCATTAAATCCATTCAAAAAAGAAAAAGAAGGCCGGGAGAGGTGGCTCACACCTGTAATCCTAACACTCTGGGATGCCTAGGTGGATAGATCGCTTGAGTCCTGGAGTTCAAGACCAGCCTGAGCAAAAGCGAGACCCTATCTCTACTAAAAAAGAAAAACTGAGGCAAAAGGATCACTTGACCCCAAGAGTTGGAGGTTGCTGTGAGCTATGACACCATCGCACTCTACCCAGGGTGACAGTTTGAGACTTTTGTCTCAAAAAAAAAGGTAATCCTTGGGCGGCGCGTGTGGGTCATCGAGTAGGGTGCCGGCCCCATATACCAAAGGTGGCAGGTTCAAACCCGGCCTCGGTCGAACTGCAAAACAGAAAAATAGCCAGGCATTGTGGCGGGCACCTGTAGTCCCAGCTATTCGGAGGATGAGGCAAGAGAATCGCCTAAACCCAGGAGTTGGAGGTTGCTGTGAGCTGTATGATGCCACAGCACTCTACCAAGGGCGATAAAGTGAGACTCTGTCTCTACAAAAAAAAAGGTAATCCTAGAGACAGAAATGTATGGGACTTCTTAACCCATTCAAATTTAGAGGCACACCACACATTCATCTTTGTCCTATCAAGTATGTTAACCTACTGAAATCTTCCTAGAAGAAATAATATACGAGCTTGGCACCCATAGCACAGTGGTTTTAGCGCAAGCCACACACACTGAGGGTGGCGGGTTCCAACCTGACCCCAGCCAGCTAAACACCAATGACATTTGCATCAAAAAATAGCCAGGCGGGCAGCGCCTATGGCTCAGTGAGTAGGGCGCCAACCCCATATACCAAAGGTGGAGGGTTCGAACCCAGCCTTGTCCAAACTCCAGCCTCATCCAAACTACAACAAAATAGCCAGGCGTTGTGGTGGGCGCCTATAGTTCCAGCTACTTAGGAGGCTGAGGCAAGAGAATCACCTAAGCCGAAGAGCTGGAGGTTGCTGTGAGCTGTGAGGCCACGGCACCCTACCGAAGGCAACAAGGTGAGACTCTGCCTCAAAAAAAAAAAAATAGGTGGGCGGTGCCTGTGGCTCAGTGAGTAGGGCGCTGGCCCCATATACCAAAAGTGGCGGGTTCAAACCCAGCCCCAGCTGACCTGCAACAAAAAAAAAAATAGCCGAGCATTGTGGCAGGCGCCTGTAGTCCCAGCTACTCGGGAGGCTGAAGCAAGAGAATTGCCTAAGCCCAGGAGTTGGCAGTTGCTGTGAGCTTTGATGCCACGACACTCTACCGAGGGCAACAGTGTGAGACTGTCTCAAAAAAGAAATAATACACAATAGCATCTTACTTTTTACTATGTCTCTGGCACTGTTCTAAATGCTTTCAGGAATTATTTCATATGAAATGTCCTGGCTCGGCGCCTGCCATGTACACCTGAGCTGGCAGGTTCGAATCCAGTCCGGGCCTGCCAAACAACAATGACGGCTGCAGCCAAAAAATAGCCGGGCGTTGTGGCAGGCGCCTTTAGTCCCAGCTACTTGGGAGGCGGAGGCGGGAGACTCGCTTGAGCCCAGAAGTTGGAGGTTGCTGTGAGCTGTGATGCCATAGCACTCTACCCAGGGTGACAGCTTGAGGCTCTGTCTCAAAAAAAAAAAAAAAAGAAAAGAAAAGAAAAGAAATGTCCTAAGAATCCCATGAAGTCTGAAACTGAGGCACAAGAAGCAATGTGCTCAATACATGAAGCTATTGACTCAAAAAACCATGCTCTAAAAGAGGGAAGGAGCAAGGCA
This sequence comes from Perodicticus potto, assembly GCA_963574655.1. NCBI lineage: Eukaryota > Metazoa > Chordata > Mammalia > Primates > Lorisidae > Perodicticus > Perodicticus potto. The sequence goes on along the minus strand of CAUYRH010142566.1, from coordinate 21,598 downwards.
GGTGGAGTCTTGGTGTGTGCCACACCTTTTGGGGGCAAAACACGATTGTAAGAGGGACTTTACCTAAAAAATGCAATCAGTGTAACCTGGTTTCTTATACCCTCAATGAATCCCCAACATTTAAAAAAAAAAAAAGGCTCTAGAGCAGTGTTTTTTCCAACTTTATCTTATGGCACACTTGAACCTATAGTTAAACTTCCCCAGCACACTTAAATTATGTTTGATGAAAAAAAGGAGTAAAATATACACACACACACACACACACACACATATATATATACTTACTATGCATTGAACTGCTAATGAAAATAATTTAATTAAGGATTTTTTTTGTTCTGAGACAAGTCTCACTATGTTGTCCACGATAGAGTGCCATGGTATGACAGCTCACAGTAACCTCAAACTCTTAGACTCAAGTGATTATCTTGCTTTAGCCTCTCAAGTAGCTAGGACTAAAGGCACCCACCCCAATGCCTGGCTATAATTTTGTTGTAGTTGTTATTGTTGTTTAGCAGGCCTGGGCGGGGTTCAAACGTGCCAGTCCTGGTACACATGGTTGGTGCCCTAACCATAGAAGTACTGGTGCTGAGCCTTAATTAAGGATCTTTACAAATTTTCTTGGCACACCTAAGACCCTCTCACAGCACACGTGTTGAAAATTATTGCTCTAGGCGGCTCCAGAGTGCTAGCCACATAAACCGAGGCTACTGGGTTCAAACCCGGCCTGGGCCAACTAAAACAACAATGACAACTGCAACAAAAAAATAGCCAGGTGTTGTGGCAGGCCTCTGTAGTCCCAGCTACTTGGGAGGCTGAGGCAAGAGAAATGCTTAAGCCCAAAAGTCTGAGGTTGCTGTCAGCTATGACTCCATGGCACTCTACCCACAGCAACAGCTTGAGACTCTGTCTCAAAAAGAAAAAGAAAAAAATTTTAAAAATCGCTGCTCTAGAGTCTAGAGCTCCTAGAAAAAGAACACTGCCAAATAAAGGGAAGTGACTTACTTTGCATTTACAAAATGGGGAACCTACAAAACCAAAATTTAGCAGTACTGATCCAGCACTATAAGGGAAAGGCATTTCTCTGATAAAAGGGTAAGATCTAGGCTCAGCGCCCATAGCTTAGTGGTTAGGGCGCCAGCCACATACACTGAGGTAGGCAGGTTCGAACCCAGCCCAGGCCTGCTAAACAACAATGACAACTGCAACAACAAAAAATAGCCAGACACTGTGGCAGATGCCTGTAGTCCTAGCTACTTGGGAGGCTGAGGCAAGAGGAATTGATTAAACCCAAGAGTTTGAGTTTGCTGTGAGCTGTGATGCCACAGCACTCTACCAACAGCAACATAGCACAACTCTGTCTCAAAATAAAAATAAAAATAAAAGACTAAAGGTTCCCAAAGTAAAGGGGACAATGCAATGAATGATGTATGACATAACCTAACATATCCCCTTAATATAACCTCACCCTGGCTCGGCGCCTGTGGCTCAACAGGCTAAGGCGCCAGCCAGTACACCTGAGCTGGTGGGTTCGAATCCAGCCCGGGCCTGCCAAACAACAATGACGGCTGCAACCAAAAAATGGCCGGGCATTGTGGCGGGTGCCTGTAGTCCCAGCTACTTGGGAGGCGGAGGCAAGAGACTCGCTTGAGCCCAGAAATTGGAGGTTGCTGTGAGCTGTGATGCCACAGCACTCTCTCCAGGGTGAAAGCTTGAGGCTCTGTGTCAAAAAAAAAAAAAAAAAAATACTTTGGCAAAAGTTAAACAGTGAAGGAAGAATGGGACAATGTTAACAATTGCTAAATGTTGGTCATGGGTATATGGGTGTTCATTATATTTGTCCTTCAGTTTGTTTGACATTGTTCATTAAAAAAAGCAAAAAATAAAACCAAAACCCACCTCTGAGCCTCCCACTGCCCTTGTGAGCCCTATACCCACCAGGTATGTCTCTTGCTACTGCACCCCCTGTAGCCTACAGCTTTCCCCGCACTCACAGTTCCTCTCCACCTCTGTGGCTCTACAGAGCAGTTCCCTCTGCCTTTCCACGCCTCTGCCTTGTGGTGAACTCCTAGGTACCCACAAGGCTCTGCTCCAGAGCTCCGCTTGAGGAGCCTCCCACCGCTAGGTTCCCTCTGAGCTCCATGCACTCAGCTTCCCAGGACTGGTCTGGGTTGTGTAGGTCTGATGGAAGTTTGTAGAGATGAGCCCCCACATGCTGGGAGCCACATCATAGTGGGCCGGAGGCTTAGGAGCCTCCGCTGTACCAGAATGGCAGGTGCCCTGAGATGTTCCCTGAATGAACTAAGTGCACAGAGGAAACTCCACGGAAAGTTTATGGAGGCAAGTATGGGGGGCTGGGGGCAGTTACTAGAGCAGCTTTTTTTTTTTTTAATTTATTGTTGGGGATTCATTGAGGGTACAAGAAACCAGGTTACACTGATTGCATTTGTTATGTAAAGACCCTCTTAGAATTGTGTCTTGCCCCCTGTTTTTTTTGTTTTTTGTTGGTTTTTTTTTTAGAGACAAAATCTCTGTCGCCCTGGGTAGGGTACCATGGTGTCACACCTCATTGCAACCTCAAACTCTGGGACTACGGGTGCCCACCACCTGGCTAGTGTTTTCTATTTTTAGTAGAGACAGGGTGTCGCTCTTGGTCAGGCTGGTCTCGAACTCCTGAGCTCAAGCAATCCACCCTTCTCGGCCTCCCAGAGGGCTAGGTTTCCCAGTGAGCCACTTCACCCGGCCAATTACTAGAGCTTTTGAACTTTTTGTGTTTTCAAGTTTTCAGCAAAGAGGATATCTGTATCTTTACATGGACACATGATAGATTAGATGATAGGAAGAGTATTGTTTAAGCGAATAAAATGGTTCTATGGTGAATTTGGGTCAGTTTAGTTTTCATAAACTCGGACTCACCTGAATTAATGAAGCTATAATTAAAGATAAAGTTAACGAGGATGGTTTTGTTGTTTCCAATTCACTACCCACTCAGCAGATGATTTTTATTGAGGTTCTCTAACTCTGTATTATTGTCATGTCTCCCCTCTTCATGCTAGTCCTCAGATCCAGTTTGGCGCTCGGCACCTGGGAGAGGAGGTCCCGGAGTAGTCCCTGGCTCCTAGGCTTGCTGTGTCCCTGTGTGCCCCAGGCTGATGTTGGGAACAAGGACTGGCTGCAGGGGGCTCACCCCCACGTGGTGCCTGCCCTTTCCTATCTCCCCATACTGCCATATGTATATTTCATGCTCTTCTCTTAATAGAGTCACCTTTTATAACTGAAAATTATTTATTTTAAAGGAAACTTTAAGTAACCAGTGGAAATGGAAACCAGCCCCCCTGTCATAAGCAGAGGGGTGCATGAGCACAGTCAGTCCCGAACTTGGGTTTCATTCCAGGTGTGAAGGCTGAAGGCTCTCAGCTTTCAAGGGAGTACAGCCAGGGCCGAACAAGTGTTAAGGACACATGAGCACCAAAGTGAGCCTTTCTCAGCGATGAGGTCAAAGGAGGAAAGAACAGAAAAGGGAAGATGGTTCTCCCAGGGGATTCTGGCATTCCCAAGACACCTTCGTCCCTACACGCTTTGTAGGGGCATTACTCTGGTCTCTGGCCAGGGCAACTGAGAGCTTATATGCCCCTTGTTCAGCATGTTCTCACCCAAACCTTGAGGAGTAGGGTGAGGGGGGAACACTGAACCTATTTTAGACTTGGAAATTGCTCAGAGAGGGCAGGCTATGCTCTGGTCAAGATTACCCAGGGGAGGACCCTCAGATCTCACCTCCTAAGGCAGGCACCCTGACCTTGACTTCCTGCATCCAATCATAGTGCCCTTTCAGACCCTCAGAGCTTCTTGCACTTGTGAAGCCAATTCACTACCCACTCAGCAGGCTGGTGTGTGCCCCCCTTTCCATCCAAGAAGCGCACACTGGCCATGTCCTTGCTGCCTGCTGCAGCCCAGGCTCCAGTGGGGATTAGGCAGAGAACACACAGACAGATGAGAGGTCAAGGACAAGGCCACAGAGCAAGGATGCAGAGGAGCCCAGGCTAGGGTACAGCTCTGCCTGAAGACCAGACCCCAAGAGCAAGGACCCTGCTGCTTAGTCATTGCTGGGTCCCCAGACCTAGCACAGCTCTGCTGGGCACGCCCTATGTGAGAAAGGGCTCCCACCAAAGCTAGAGAAGGTGTGGATGGCTCAGGGGGGCTGGTGGGTGTTAGGAGGATTGGAAGGTTAAAGGGCTGGGTACCCTAGGCCAGGCGGGTACAATCACATGAATCAACTCCGATTGGAAGCAAAGAGAAAGGAATAAAACTAAATGTCCTTGGAAATTCCTTTAGTGCTGGGCTGTCCATGAAAACAGGATAAGTGGCTTCCTCTGTCTGTGCTCAGCCAGCAGGGCGGAGGCGCTGGGCTCAGGCCAGGAGGTCCTCTACTTAGGACAGGGGTGGGGTGGGGCTCTGAGCTGGGGAAGGGGCTCCAGTGCAGCTACTTCAGGGCATCCAGGTGGTCACAGACCTGGGAGAAGACACTGTCCACGGAGCCTTCAGCATTAACCTGTGGGGAGATGCACCGTGAGGGTTGGGTGGCCCCGCCAAGGCAGAGGGCTGACCTTGCCCAGCCTTAGTGGCCAGCAGCTCCTCACTGAACTAGCAGGGAAACCGAGGCTGAGAGAGAGGGGCCAGCCAAGGTCACACAGTGACTTGAGAACCCAGACTTCTTGGTGCTCCCTTCTGGCCAGGGTAGGTGGGCACACCTTGCGCACGATGCCGCGTGACTCATAGAAGGCGATGACGGGTTCCGTGGCCTTGTAATAGGTCTCCAGCCGCTTCTTGATGGTCTCCTCATTGTCATCCACTCTCCCGCTACTCTCTCCTCGCTTCAGGAGCCGCTTGGTCATGGTCTCGGGGCCTGCGTCCACATACAGCAGCAGTGTGGGCTGTCCGATCTGCGGGTGGGACACCACGTCCGGGACTTGTTCCTGCCCCTGGGGCCATCTCCTCTCCATCCTCCCACCTCTAAGGCCTGAGACGCACTCACACCTCCAGTCCCTTCCCTAGGGCAGCTGAGGGACCCTGCCACCCCGCCCTGCTCAAACCTCTCCCATGGCTCCTCAGTGCCCTCTGGAGAAAGTCCACACTCCTTACTAGACATCTAGGGCCTGCACGGCTGGGCCCTGCCCTCCCCCCAAAACCCTCCTGTGCTCTCCCTGCTTCAGCCACACTGACCATTCTAGGCTGTTATCCACCTCCTCCCCACGCCAGGCCTGTGTTCATGCTATTACCTCCGGTAGAAGCCACTCTCTCCAACCTTCTCCCCAACACCAAACCTCTCCTTCAGGCTCCAGCTCAAATCTCATTCCTTCAGGGTTATCTTCCCAGATACCCTCCACCTGACAATCCCCAGCCTTGGGGACAGGGTCTCCTGTGAATATGGTCCTAAGGACAGGGAGGCTAGATGCAGACTTGACAATGGGTCTAGGGACAAGGGAAGGGTGGGGGGCTGCTGAATTCTGGGGGGCTCTGAGCAAGGTTGCTGTCATTCCAATAATGTGTCATCCATAGGATAACTGGGAAGGGCAAGAAGGAATAAAGCTCCAAAGCTCCTGCCCTGCTCAGTTCAGCCCCCAGTGGCCCTCCAAGGCATCCCTGCCCAGCCTTTCTTGCAGCCTGACCATGAATCCCCAAGAGCAGGTCCCCAGGCTTGGGCCAGTCCGGACCAGCATGCCCTGTGAGGAGGGCCCTGGGTCTCCCACCCATGGCCTACGGAAACCTCAGGACTGGGGCCCAGCCCTTCAAAGCCCTGCCTCCCCCTTCCTGACTGCCTGGGCCAGTCCCCAAGGGCTTTTGTGCAGCTGGCAGCCTACACCCCTCATTAAGGCCCCATGGGTGCTGCCTCTCAGCAAGAACTCAGAGAGAAGAAGCCTGACTTCTGGTATTAGACCGACCTGGACTCCACCCAGGCTCACTCTGCCTGTCCAGCTGGGTGACCTTGGGCAAACCATTTGGTCTTGCTGAGACTTGGTTTCCTTGCTTGCAGTAGCCACCCTAATGCTCAACCCTACCTCCTCTAAGGGGGACAGTGTCAGCTGCCTTGAGGGAGGGTGGCTCCTGCTTCCTGATGACACTGTACAAGCCTCCCAGTGTTCTTATCTTACCGATGACCATGGTGGGCCTGGTCCCAGCAGGCTGACCCATCTCCAAGGCCATCACCTCCCCAATACCCATCAACTGCTGAGATTCTCCAGGGCACAGGGCCACAGCCCCTGGTTCATCTGAGTCCCCAGGGCCATGCACAGTAGGCACACCCCAGGTGGAGATGCTCACCTCCCATGGAGATGGTAAATCCATGAGGGCCAGCCAAGCCCCTGAGCTGGGAGTCCCAGGCTGAGATTTGGGCTGTGGGCCCTCAGTTTCCCAGTCAGGACAGTGGGCATTTCACCTGGTGAGACGGCACTGGGCATGGCCAGTCCCCAGGAAAGCTCTATAGGCCCTTCAGCTAGGATGAGCCTGCTGTGCCCCTAGGCAGACCCTTCCTTTTTGGTGAAGCCCTGGCGCCCCCTGGTGTTTAGAGCCAAGAAGACCAGAGGCCCAGAAGCCTGGAGGCCACGGCTTTGCAGCGCCAGGTACTGAGACTACTGCCCACAGTAGCACCCACAACAGCCCCAGAAGGGTTGGGGACTTCCATTAACCCCATTTCTAGATGTAGCCCTGGGGGCTGCAGGTGGTATGTGTGGGCCAGCACAGGACACGCTTCAGGGCTGCCTGTCATCTGACCACAGGGTCCAGGGTCCAGGCTTCCCCTTCTTCTACACCTTTCCTTCTAGACCTCCAGAAAGTCTTCCTGGTTTTCCTCCTCACCTGCACCCCGATGAATCAGTCCCCCCACCCTTGCACCTGTCCAGAACTCCACCCTATGTCACACGTCCTGTCTTACCCGCCGCTCAAACTCTTCTCCCTGCTGCACCTCCCGTGGGTAGCCGTCGATCAGGAAGCCTTTGGAAGTATCTACTTGGGCCAACATGGCGTCACGGAGCATGTCCAACACTGTCTCCTGGGGCGCAGCAAAGGAGGAAGGGGCTGTAAGCCTCCCCCCATCCCTTCTTTAGGCCATTGCCTGTGCTGGACCTGTGTTAAGGTCCCATCCTCTCTTAACACAAATGTCCCAAACTTGCCTCCTCTGCCAGAAAGCCTCCTCAGAACCATGGAGACCTTGACTGGAATGATTCATTCATGCCAGGCCACAGTATTTACTGAGCCCCTCCTCCCCACTAGGTGCTGATCTGAGCCCTGAGGACCCCACAGTGGGCAAATCAGACCTTCCCTGTCCTAGGGAAGCTCAGGGTCTGACAGTTCCACAGTTGATTTATCAATTTCCAGGCATGACACAGGTTGTATAGGCAGAGGGGCTAACGGAATATAAAATTGGGGGGGGGGGTCTTAGCCCAAATCCGGGAGTCAGGAGGGTCTGAAAACTGAAGAGGAAAGCACATTCCAGGCAGAAAGGAGTGTGGTCAGTTAAAAGGGACGTGAAGATCAAGGTGGCCAGAGGAGGGCAGGCTCTTGGGAGCTTCCAGCAGGAATTTTCTGCCAAAGGCAATGGGAGCCACAGGAGGGTTATGGTCAGCCTTGCCAGCAGGCCATGGGCTTCCCCTCATCCCACAAGGGCCCACTCACCAGCGGCACCAGCTGCCCCTTCTCCATGATTTCTGCCAGCTTCTTGCCCCTGGCCGAGCCTGAGCTGACCTCGGCTCGCAGTAGGTCCCCGGTAGAGAGGTGGGTGTAGCCATACTTCTGCACAATCTTCTCACACTGGGTGCCCTTCCCCGAGCCAGGCCCTCCTGTAAGTGCCCACCCATTCAGAAACCCCAAGAAGCGGGGCCCCAAGACAGACAGGGGCTACCAGGGCCCTCTGCAAGGGAGGGGCAGAGCCCGGGGTGCAGCCCAAAGCCCTAGTTCCCACCAAACCTGTGAAGACCTCCCCACTTGCCACACTGCCCGCCTGCCTGCGACTCACCCACCACAAAGATGATCTTGGTTTTCTTCAGCTTCTCTGTAGGAGAGAAAAGGAGAGCAGAGCTCAGTCACTCACTCGACCAATAGCCAGAAACATCTGTGGAGTCCCAGGCCTATGCTGTGCCCCAGGCAGGGGACAGGCATGGCTCATACTCCTATCAGGGAGGCAGACAAGCCACAGTCCAGAGTGAGCAGTGATGTGCTCAAAAGCTCAGAGGTCAGGGAAGGGCAGGAGTTCCAGACAGAGGGACCCACAGAAGATGAGGCCAGGAGGCTGAGGACTCAGTGGACAAAGGTCTGAAAGGCCACTCTCATGGCACCTCCCTCTGCATGGCTAGGCCCCAGGGGCTGGTCACCTCTGGCACACAGGTCTTCCTTGCTACGGGAGTCACGTGACGCACAGCAGCCCATGGTCCTGTTCTGCTGTGGCCTCTCCCTCCCCTCCCAGGCCTGGGCCTGCCCATTGCCCGCCTTCCAGCAGTGCGATCTGTGGAGTTGGCAACCACAACATATGTTACTGTGGAGACGGTTGCCGGGGAGGAGGGCTGCGGTGGCACATGGAACTCTTGCCCAGACAGAGAGGCGAGCTTGCGTTCCAGCGTCTGCCTCGCCATGCTGTTAGATCTCAGCCCGGGACAGAGGGAAACTGAGGCCTAAAGAGGGAGGGGCCTGCACAAGAGATTTTGGAACTGGAACCTAGGTCTCTGCCACAGGTTTCCCAGGCCTCCCCTTTTCTCAGGGAAATAGAGGACCAGGCTGTAGAGGACCTTGCTATGTCACCTTAGGGGAGAAGTATCTACCCTCCTCTGGTTCTCTGTCTTTGGCCCAGTGAGGAGGTGGGCTGGGCAGATTCTGGGGGCCTTCCTGGCCATGAGGCTGGAGGCCTAGATGAGCTGTCAGAAGAATGGCTTCTCCTTTGGGCTCCCATTCCCAGGGAGAAGGTACCAGTTAGGGGCTGGGGGAGGCCACAGCCCCATGGTGGCTGATGTTTGAGGCTAGGGGTGGAGGGGTGACCACTGCCCACTGACCTCCTTTAAGAGCTGCCTTGGCCAAGGCACAGGGCCAGGTTCTGGATAGATGGGGCTGCCAGCAGCTGGAGGCGGGCTATTCCAGGCTCTCTGCCGGTCCTATGTCACCCTCCAGCCCATAGGAGCCGGGACGGCCCAAGACCTCTTTAAGTCCACCCCCACTTGGCAACAGGGAAACTGAGTCCCAGAGAGGGACAGGAACTTGCCTCCTCCTATAAGCTTTGCACTTTTCATACTTGGGGCCTTTCCAGAGGGCAAGGCTCTCCTCCCCAGCACCCACCCTTTCCAGAAAAGGGCAGGGACTCAGCTCCATGAATAACAGTGTAAGTGAGCCCCAGGCCCTCAGGAGCCTCAGGGAGGACTTGTTGCTTCTAAAGTTAATCTTGGAGCTGGCACATCCTGTGAGAGGCCAAAGGAGGATGCTGGTGGCTCCCAGACAGGGCTGTTCAGGCAGCCCCAGAGCCTCCTCCAGCCCCTCCCTGAGAGTGTGTCCCCTTAACAGACAGGCACACTGAGGCCTGGGAACAGAGAGGAGCCTCATACCTTCCATTCTGCCGAGGTCCCAGGAGTTGAGTCAGTGCTCTGTAAGACAAGGGTACAGGTTGGGGGGGGGGTTCTCCTCCCTACCCTGGCTCAGCTCCCACCAAGCTACACCCAAGGTGGCAGGGCAAGCCCCAGGCCCCACATGCAGTCACCGGGGCAAGGAAGGCCCAGGAGGCTGGGTGACCTTGAGAGAGTCACCTTTCCTCTCTGGCTTCCATTGCTCACCTGTCATAGGAGGGCAGTAACCCTTCCCTCTCCCACTCACCTCAAATTGCTGGAGGGCAGGGAGAGTGAGGGCAGTGCTGAAGGGCAAATGCAGCAGCCACAGCAACTGCCAGGCTGCTCCCCAGCCACTCACAGAAAACAGGGCATGGGTCCAGCATCACCCAGATGCCTTGACAACACTCCCCAGGGCTGGAGGAAATCTACATGAGCTACGTGTGTCATTATCTGGGACCAGGTTTGGATGAGGGTACTCCAAGGAACACAGAGGCCCAAGGAGAGGGATCTGCAGGAGCCACTCCCATGGACACAGGCCTTTGTAGTTGTCAGAGTGAGGCAGTCCCAGGCTTTGGCCCTGTGCATGCCCATCCTCTAGCACACACACATGGCTGCCAACCCTCTTCCCCTCACCTAGCCTCACTGTCCCCTTTCCCCTGAGCATACAAAGAAACCCCATTGCTCCTGTGTCCTCACTCTGTGCTGCCCCAGACCCCCCAGACCTCCCCTGCCCTCTCCCTAGCAGCAATGTCTCTAAGGCTGTCCCGTAGACAACTTTGGCCTCAATGTCTTCACTCCCCCTACACCAGCTATCCCCAAGGCCACTAGTGAACATTACAGTCACTCCTGTCTGAACCTCAACCCTTGATTCTTGGACCTCCACTCCAGGTCCCTCTGCCCTCTTGCTCTCAGCTTCAGGCTCCTAGGACATTCCTCCCTGCACAGCCAGAGTCCAGGTCAGCATGAAGCTCTTCTCCCACACCTTCCATTGGTGCATACACACCTCCCAATCCCCTGCTTAGAGCCTCTCCCCAATCCAAGACCTCACACCACCGTGTCTTTGTTCTAAGGACGGGGCCTGGGCTACTGCCCTCATCTCCACTTGGGGGGTGCTCTTGGCTCACTATACCCCCACCAGGCAATCTCCAGGATTTTCTCTGACAAGCAAAGAATCAGATTCCATCACACATGTGCTTAAAACCTCTCATGTGTGGCCCCTTTGGTTCCCAAGACAAAGTCTGGGCCCCTTAACATAGCTGAAAAGGGCCCTCCACCCTCTGCAGACTTCTCAGTTGCCACTGGAACTGCCCTTACCCACCGTAATGATGCCCCCTCAAACCTTGGCTGACAATGAATGCAATGCCTAGATACCATTCCCCAATTTGCCATTGTTTAGGACTCAGCTCAGGTGTCACCTCCTTCAGGAAGCCTTCCAGGACTCTACCCTGCACTCCCACACTGGCACTGTACACACAGCACTGTCTTGGGCTTCTGCTACACTGCAGGTCTGTGTTCTCCACTGACTGGGCCTGGCCAGGGCTGGGAGCCCATTCCATTCTCACTGTCACCCAGAGGAAACTGAGGCTTGGAGAGGAGGACGGACTAGCTTAGGGCCTGGCTGGAGTCAAACTTGGGTCTGGTTTTCTGCCGCTCTGGGTCTGGCTCTAGCAGGACCTTTAGCACCTTTACTGATGGTCTCTGCTGCTTCTGGGACATGAGTTATAGCCCTTTTCCTGCTGAGTGTGCTTAAGGAAAGGTAAGAGCGCCAAGCACCCTTCAGAAGCTGCCCAGGGGTGGGGGAGTGTCCCAGCCAGGGACAACCACAGCAAAGCCCTGAGAAGTGGCCTCAACTCTGCCCCACCCCTTCCCCTGTAACCTAAGCCCCTCTGTCCTGCTGGCACCTGCCACTTCCTTGGCTCAAAATAACTTGGGTTGTGAGGAGGCCTCACAGAGGCCAGGGGTCTGAGATGGAGTTGGGTTACAGGTTAAGCACCCAAGCCTTATAAGGCCCCTAAGGCCAGGGCCCCAACCAGTCCTAGCATGACTGAGTGGCCTGTAAAGTGGCTTGAGGAGCCTAGGCCCAGAAGGGCAGTGACTTAACCCCAAGTTCAAGGTGAGGCCAGGACAAGGCCCAGGTATTCCAGCTCCTGACCTAACAGCAGCCTTCTCAGCAGTTGGTAACCAACTGGTGTTCAAATCCCAGCTCCATCACTCAGCTGTGTGACCTTGGGCAGCCAGAGTCCCCTCTCTGGGCTTGTCCTGGTGCCGCTGGAGAGAGGTGGGTGGGCCACTGAGCAGTACTGTAGGAAGGTCCTAAGTGCTGGCCCTGGGGTTCCTGCTGGGAGGCGAGGACAAGGCTGAGCATCCAGGGGGCTTCCAGTTCCCCCAACACTCAAAGTGACGTGATAGGATAGCCCCTCCAAGCACAGAGGGTGCCCCTGTCCTGGTCTTGGGGGCAGACCACAGTGTCTACTCCTTAGGCCCCAGGTGGGACGTGCCAAGGGCAGGGACCTGGAGCCCCAGGGCTGCTGGCTGGGACAAAGGGGTGTCTGTGTGGAAGGCCCAGAAGGGGCTGCAGCACACGCGCATGTGAACACACGCACACACGCACATGCACAGATCCACGAAGGCACATGTAGTGAGGCACAAACACCCAGAGCCTGGGGAATACATACACACAAATACACACACATCATAACCATGGATACAAACACGCGCACACACGCAGAATCTAAGGACAGGCGACACAAACGCACCCCCGCCCTCCCCCTGGAGGAGCTCCCCCACAGAGATCCACCCGGCACTGACCTGGGGAGGGGTACGGGTGGGTGGGCGCTGGGGCCAGTGCGTGCCCTGCCCGTCCTGCCAGCCGCCTGCACAGGCGACTATTTATAAGGCTGTCAGCGCGCGGCATGCCGGGAGCCAGCGCTGCCAGCGAGGACAGGGAGGGAGGGAAGGAGGAGGGACAGCGGACGGGAAACCCAGAAAGGAGCGGAGACCATCGCAACCCTGAGCCGGAGCCCCGATGGAAGCCAGGGCAAGGCTGGCACCACCCCCACCTCGTGCACCCCCTGGTGGGCGTGCCCACACACGTGCATTGCACTCTACCCTTTGCCAATTTTCCATTCCTCTGTTACTGTCACTGTGCCCGGGTTACACTCCAGGGTACGAGGCCAAGCTTTTCGGATGGCGGCTGGAGAAACGAGGAGAGGGGAGGTTCTTTGCACCAGATCCCACAGCGCCTTAGTGGCAGAGAGAAGCCAGACCGGGCAGGAAGAGGATGGAGGCGTGGACTCTAGGGCTTTGCTGGCCCCTCCTCAGATCCTGCCGTGAGGCCTTGGATACAGTCCCACCTGGGACTCCTACTCCCTGGTGAGAGGGGCCCTTTAAGCTCCTCTGGAAGTGAAAGTCTCCTGGACCCCAAAAGCCACCCACATAATGTAGACTATAAAAAAACAGCTCTGCCCTATGGAGCTGCATGGCGGCCTCCAATGAGTTAGTGCTGGGATACAGGATATTCAGAGCGCTGCGTTTTCTCAGATGGGGGGACTGCTAATCCTGATAGAAAGAATAGCTCCTATTAATGAGCACTCACTGTGCACCGCTAAACACAGAGAAGCAATGTGAAGCCAACATGTCAAATAGCTTGCCTGACATTCCCTGCAGAAAACCATGTGTTTATCCATCATTTTCCAGGGGGATGGCAGGAGGTACTCAATAGTGTAGCATGGCAGAGACAAGAGCCCAGGACTTGTTAGCTTCAGCACTTAAGCACTTGAACACTCACCAAACCACATCATGACCTTGAAGGCAGCAACCCAGATGACAGGGTAGACTGAATTTGGAATGTGTCTTACAGGCACTAGGGAGCCATGGAAGGTGTTTGAGCAAGAAAGACTACCACGAGAGTGAGACAGCCTTAGCAACAACAGCAGCTAGGACACCAGCAGTCCTGGGTCTAGTCCCAACTCTGCCACCTGTGGTGTCAGACAAGTCCTTACTTCTTGGGAGTGTGATGGGGGTGGATGCTGTGGGTCAGAGGCTCTGCATTACAAGCTATTTGAAGTCCCTCACAGGTGTATGCATTGTTACTACCTTTGGGAAAAGAAAATTGAGGATGTAAATCAAAACTGCAGATGTGGGCTCAGCGCCTGTGGCTCAAGTGGCTAAGGCGCCAGCCACATACACCTGAGCTGGCGGGTTCGAATGCAGCCCAGGCCCGCCAAACAACAATGACAGCTGCAACCAAAAAATGGCCGGGCGTTGTGGCGGGCACCTGTAGTCCCAGCTACTTGGGAGGTGGAGGCAGGAGAATCGCTTGAGCCCAGGAGTTGGAGATTGCTGTGAGCCGCGATGCCACGGCACTCTACCCAGGGCGACGACTTGAGGCTCTGTCTCAAAAAAAAAAAAAACCTGCAGATGTGCCCTTTGACTTTCAGAAATTCATTTCAAATAAACAGATGTGGGTGCAAAATTCATACAGGAATCTAGTGCTGGCCAGACTGACTGGGTTGGTGGCACAGCCAAGGTGGGAGCGGGAGGTGGTGGTTCTGCCATAGGGTATGAGTGAGGAAGGAAGCCTAAGTTCTTTGGGGCTAGTGGTGCAAGGGCAAGGGCACACAGCATTGGTGAGAAACTGGCAAAAAGTCCAACTGGTCTGTTCCCACCCGCATAAAAATGACTCTAAACATAGAGTTCTGTGTAAGTAAAATCTATTCCCAGAATTTTTTTTTTTTTTTTTTTTTTTGCTTGTATGAAAGATCTTTATTGGCGAGGAGGGGGGGATGCTAAAGAGCAGTACTAAGGAGGAGAGAAGAGAGAGAGAGAGAGAGGAGAGAGAAAGAGCTATTCCCAGAATTTTTTTTGTTGGCTTTTTAATTCTGCAAAGTTAAAATCATGTAGTCTTACATTAAATGTGATGGCATCTTAGAGGTGATAAAATGAAACAGGGCTGAGGAGGCAGGCATGGGCCATATGACCACCTGGCTATAGGTAAGACTTTCACTTCCTACATAAAGGCTTCCCCAAGTGTTTTGTTGTTGTTGGGGTTTTTTGTTGTTGTTGTTCCTCCATATGACAAGCATCTATTACTTTATATAAAATTTTTTTTTTTTTTGAGGCAGAGTCTCACTCTGTCGCCCTCAGTAGAGTGCTGCGGCATCACAGTTCACAGCAACCTCAAACTCCTGGGCTTAAGCGATTCTCTTGCCTCAGCCTCCCAAGTAGCTGAGACTACAGGTACCCACCACAACGCCCATTTTTGGTTGTAGTTGTCATTGTTGTTTGGCAGGCCCAGGCTGGATTTGAACCTGCCAGCTCCGGTGTATGTGGCTGGTGCCCTAGCCGCTGAGTTATAGGTACCAAGCCAATATAACACAATGTTAACATGAATAAACCTTGAGGACATGCTGAGTTTAAAAAACCAGTCATAAAAAGAAAAATACCAGGCGGTGCCTGTGGCTCAGTGGGTAGGGCGCCAGCCCATTATATTGACGGTGGTGGGTTCAAACCCAGCCCCAGGCAACAAAAAATAGCCAGGCATTGTGGTGGACGCCTGTGGTCCCAGCTCCTTAGGAGGCTTAGGCAAGAGAATCGCCTAAGCCCAGGAGTTGGAGGTTGCTGTGAGCTGTGACACCACAGCACTCTACCAAGAGTGATAAAGTGAGACTCTGTTTCAAAAAAAAAAGAAAAAGAAAAATACCATATAATTCCATTTCCATGAGGCATCCAAAGAAGTCAAACTCACAGAAAGGGGAGGAGGAAAAGGGAAGCTGCTGTTTAATGGGGACAGAACTCCAGATCAGCAAGACAAGAAAGTTCTGGAGAACTGTTGTACAACAGTGTGAAAATGGCTAAGATGGTTAATTTTATGTAACATGTTTTTTTACCACAATTTTAAAATAAACTTTTTAATTAAAAACAAAACAATTTTAAGCACCCATTTTAATTATTTTTTATTTTTTATTTTTTGTAGTTTTTTTGGCCGGGGCTGGGTTTGAATCCGCCACCTCTGGCATATGGGGGTGACGCCCTACTCTTTGAGCCACAGGCACCACCCCCATTTTAATTATTTTATTTGCATATAAACTATGGATTTCCCACCAATGCTAGGATATTAAAGTTTCAAGATTTTAATTCCAAGCTAAAACCTAAAGGAAAAAAGAAGGAGGTGAGGGAGGGGAAAAGAGGATGAGAAAAAGAAAAAAATTGCATGGACGAAAAATCTGGAAAATTACACCCTAGACTGTTAACAGGGAATAGGGCTCCACGATGCCTTCCCTTTCTACCCTATATCATTTATACAATTTTATTTATTTATTTATTTTTTGAGACAGTCTTACTATGTTGCCCTCAGTAGAGTGCCGTGATGTCACAACTCACGGCAACCTCAAACTCTTGGGCTTAAGCAATTCTCTTGCCTCAGCCTCCCAAGTAGCTGGGACTACAGGTGTCCGCCACAACACCCAGCTATTTTTTTGTTGCAGTTGTCATTGTTGTTTAGCTGACCTGGGTGGGATTTGAACCCGCCAGCCTCGGTGCATGTGGCCAGGGCCGTAACCACTGAGCTATGGGTGCCGAGCCCATTTATACAATTTTAGTTGTTTCATGACCAAAAATCTAAAAATATATAGAAATGAAACCAATTTTTAAAACGTTTAAAAAATATTTTGGTTAAAGAAGGAATTCCAAGTTTTGAAAAGAAGACAGCACTGGGTTGAATGATTCTGGGACTCTCTTCACTCTGAAGTTCACGGATGGATCCATAGATGCTGACAGGCAGGGGGAGCTCGGGCTGGGGCCCCAGGTGGCCTGGCGGAAGCCCTGAGCATCCTCAGGCAACAGCTGGATACAGGAAACAGCTGGATAGGAAACCCAGAGAGGATTGGCTGCTACTCATTAGGTCTGCAGCTGAGTGGGAGATACCCCACCCCCAAGGAAGGTGAGCACAGGGCCCTCTCCACAGAGGTAGGGCAGCATGAGCTTTGCAGGGGTAACTGGTAGAGGGGTGGAGGCCCAGATGAGGGCGCCTCAAACACCAAATGAGGAAGTGGGTTTGGTCTTGGCCGGTGAATGGAGAGCCCAGGGGATGTTTCAGAGCAAAGAGGGCCATGATGAGGCAGGCTTCAGGAAGCTAAGTCTGGCAACAAGTGGACCAGTCTCCCCTGGGTCCTCCCTTAGGGAGTGAGAGTTTGAGGAGTTGTGGTCAAGGCCCACCAAAGTCCCACCTCCTGACGCTAAACTGAACTTCCCCAGAAGCCACTGCAAGACCTCCTCTTGATGCCAACTTGCGATCTCCCTTCCATGCTCACTAGTAAACAGAAAGGGGCCCCAGCATTCTGGGAGAATTTGTACCCGGAAATCTCCGACTGGGCCCAGATTCCCAGCTGTGGCCTGGAATTAGAAGTGTGCCATACTTCCAGATCCCTATACACCCACACAGGGCTTCAGGCTCCCTAGGTCATGACTTTGCAACGATTCTCGGTCCCTCTGATACCCCTCCTCAGCCACCATTACTGTGTCTGATCAGCTTCTGGGCCCCGCCCATCCTGCTTCAGTCCCACTCTCCTTCTCAAAGCAAGAAGGATCGAGGCTTTGCCCACTTTGTGCTGATACTCATGGCTCTTTGCCAACGGGCCTCAAGTGATCTCATCTCTCACTACTGTCCCCCACTGTGGCCTCACCATCTACTGAGTAAGGCTGTGGGTCCCATCAGGCTTTTATTCAGGCCATTCTTTCCACCTGACATTCCCTCCCTCATCAATTGCAAGTAACATAACACAGTACATGGCATGTGGTTGCTTGCTCGCTACACGAATTGAGAGACAAATTCAAGGTGCCATTCTTGCCTCCCAGTGGTTGTGGCTCACCATTCAGCTGGCCCAGTGCCCAGGGAAAGCTCTCTTTCCTGTCCCCAGCAGCACAGAGACTCTGGGATATTCCAGCAAGCTGCCTGCCCCTATCTCACACAGTCACCCTTTGTTAGGCCTCGCTCCCAAGGGCATCTTATCTGTCCAAACAGGTTGTAATCTCCCAAGTCACAGACCCCTGCCTCCTGCCAACCTGAAATAAACAGCTGTTCTGTTAGAGGCTGGCAGCAGGACAGAGTTCTCCAGCTCACTACACTCCAGCCAGGGTCCCAGCCCTGCCAGATTCCCCTCTGTTGGCCTTAGTAGGAAATCTGGGGGGCGGTGCCTGTGGCTCAAAGGAGTAGGGCACCGGCCCCATATACCAGAAGTGGCGGGTTCAAACCCAGCCCTGGCCACAAACTGCGAAAAAAAAAAAAAAAAAGGATGGAAATTTTGGTTTCCTGCCCATCACACCCCCAGGCCCTGGAGCTGAGCCAAGCCAACCTCTGGCTTTGTGGCCTGGATTTTGTTCTCCCAGACCCCACTACATTCCCTGCTGGATCTCTCCTCCCCCCAACTTCCTCAGGAATTCTTTACAGAATCATGGGGGTCCTCAGGGAGGGGAGGATCCTGGAACTGGGATCCTTGGGTGTAATGTCCCATTGTGGCCAAATTTTGGCCCACGAAGGAACTGGGGCTCTCAGAGGCAAAGTGACTCTCCCAAGGCCACACAGATAGAGTGAGGCAGGGACAGGAAAAACCAGGTGGGCTTGGCTCCCACCCACCCCCTACCTCGAAGGCCTTAGGTCTCCACCTAAGCTGTGAAATGCATGAGGGGACCAGAGAGCTGAGTTTCCACCCAGGACACACAGGACGTGAAGTTGGAGCTTAGGTGCATTTATTCCTATACAAATCATTACAAAACCAAGTCTGGGGCAGTCAACACTCCCCCATTACTCGAATGTGCAACAGCTCACTGCTGGCCTCCCAGATCCCCCTCACCCCACAGTCTCCTTCTGGAAGCCCTTCCCTGCCAGGCTCCCAAAGGGCAGGGGCCAAAAACACCCCACTGAGGCCCAGCTTTAATAAAGTGCCTGATGTGGAGCCAGGGGACATAGCTCCCAGCTCCCTACAGCCATCCCAGGCCAGCTTGGGGGAGACCCTCAGGCCTCAGCAGCTCCAGATAGTGACTACATGAAACCCCAGTGTGGCTGGGATTCCCCTTTCTCAGTCCTAAAGTCTCCTTCAACAAGCGGCAACATCACTCTGGGAGGATGGAGAGGAGGCCTGGCCCTTTAAGAGCCAAGCTGAGGACAGCTGGGCTGAGGGGCTAAGAAAACAGCAGAAGGCTTGTCTCATTTCAGTCAGTGACCCCCAACTCTGGGACAGTGCTTGGGGGACTCAATCTCAGAAACAAAAGGCCCAAGGGCAGTTGGTGGGGCCGTGGGAAGGGGTCTCAGACCAGCTTAGAACCTGACACGGAAGAAGGATGCCCAGAGAGGGCAGGGGGTTGTCCAAGATCATTCAGGGCCGAGCCAAGACCCAGAGGCTAGCCTCTTCTGGGGCTTCCTACGACCCCCACAATCTCTTCAATTCCACAAATTCTCTGGCTTAGCTTCCAGACAGCTTCCACCCCCGCATGATCGCTTTCTGATTCTGGGAATTAAGGGGGCAACACCAAATTCCCAGTTCCTTGGGACAGGACCCCACTGTCCCAACCCAGGAGGGAGTGATTAGGGGTCCATTCCTGGGGCTCTGAACCAAGACCTCATGGGAAAGGACATGACCTTAGCCTCAGACTGACTCAGAAATACCCCTGTACCCTGATTGACTAAGCTCACACCCTGACAGAACAAGAAAGACACCCCTGATTAACCACGTAGACTCTCAAATCCCTGATTGGCCAAGGGATACCCCTAGGCCCTGATTGGCTGGAGGATACATCACTGTCAAGGCCCTGATTGACTAAGAGATACTCCAGCTAGCCTTGATTGGCCAGAAGACGGCCGTAGTTGAATCCCTGGGAGGAGAGCCACTTCTCCTGTGCCCCTCCTGAGGTCCCACGGGCAGGGTAGCCTAGGTCCAGGAGGGGTGGGAGAAGGTGATGCCATACAGCTGGGCCCAGGACGAGAAGACCCTCTTCTCAGTGATGAAGCGGTGGTGATTGCCCTTGCGGCTGTGCTCATTCTGGATGTAGGTGACACACTCGTCCGGCCCCTTGGGCTCGTAGTAGTGGTAGGGCGTGCGCTGCAGGCGGGGCCGCTGGCTGGGGCAGAGCAGGTGGGGTAGTCATGGCAAGGTGGGCACTGGCAGGGTCCTTGACCTGTCCGCCCCTCCCCTGCCCTGCTGTAGGACTTCAGCAGAGGAAATCCCCGGCCCCCCCCCCCCCCAGTTTCCCTCTGTAAAATGAGTGTAGGGTGTTTATAACCATCAGACTAATTTCTTAATGCAGTGGCACCTTCTCCTTTCCCCAAGGTGGCAGTGTAGAGTACGGGTGGGAACTGTGGGCACAAGAGCCTGGCCCCAACTCCTACTGTTGGTAGGACCTTGGGCCACTCATAAAACATCCTCCTCAGTTTTTCTCATTTCTGCAGTGGGGAAGAGTAAAAGGTTTCCCTTAGGTTTGCTGTGAGGAGTCAGTGAGATAATAAACATAATCACACTTGGTAGGTGGTCAGCACTCCGTAAAGTATAGCTGTCACCTAGTAGGCTTTTCGTATCATTCTAAGAATAATAATTACTATTAATGAACAAACTCTGGCTGAGCTTGGGGTGGAGCCCCCTGAGGTAGCTCAAGGAAGCCTTGATCTCTTCAGAGCAGTTTGAATGAAACAGAGGCCCTTCAAGGCATTCCCAAGCGAAGTTTCCAGGTCCCCCAGCTCCGTCCTGCAGCCAATGGCAAGGCATTGTCCTGGGAGGGCACTGGTTAGGTGGACTTACCTGCAGTAATTGGGAGGAACCATGCCGTAGACGTGCACATGGTCACACAACTCCACCGCGATCACCATGGTAAACCAGCCTGTGCTCAACCATGAATGGGACTTTTCCCTGGGGACAGAGAGGGGTCATGATGAAGGACACATAGGCAGAGGGATGGGGCAGGATGGGAGAGGTGGAGTTTCCTGTAATTCCTCCCACCCACCCAGCAGGCTCTACCCTCACTTCAGTTACCCCTGTAACTGAAGTCCAACCCTGCTCTGGAAGCATGGTCTATGGCAGAGGGCTATCCAGACAGAGGGGAGGGATGTGAAGGGAATGCCTTTGAGGGGAAAGTGGGAATACACTCCCAAGGAGACTGGTCATAGTCAACAGCCTAGGAGTGACCATGACAATAGAGCCTGCTAAAAGCAGCTGTGCCCATGCTAGAAGCAAACTTCTTAGGAGAGAATAATCAGAAAAGGTCATGAGGGAGTGACTGCAGTTCACGGCAAAGCCTGGGAGAGTAGCCCTGAACCTAAACCTGTGCTTCCACCACAGTGGCCACTAGTCACTGTGACATGTGGTTGAGATGTGCTGTAAGTGTAAACTCACACTGGATTTCTTAGTATAAAAAAATGTAGAGTGTATCATTGATAACTTTTTGATATTGATTGTACATTGAATTGAAAATATTTTGCATAGGCTCGGCACCCGGAGCACAGGGTTACAGCACCAGCCACATACACCAAGGTTGGCGGGTTCAAACTGGCCCGGGTCAGCTAAACAACAATGACAACTGTAACAAAAAATAGCTGGGTGTTGTGATGCGTGCCTATGCTACTTGGGAGACTGAGGCAGGAGAATCACTTAAGCCCAAGAGTTTGAGTTGGCTGTGAGCTGTGATACCACAGCACTCTACCAAGGGTGACATAGTGAGACTGTCTCAAAAATAAATAAATAAATAAATAAATAAAAGAAAATATTTTGCATATATTTTTTAGAAAGTAGTACTTGAAAAATATTTTTTACAAACCCCTCTAGTCATCTATACATACCCTGAGACTAAAGGCCTAAAGGAAGAGACGGGGAAAGACTGGGAGAGAAACGGAGAGAGCTTCTCTCTCCCCACTTGAGTTCTCTCCCTCTACCAGGAGCTTTAGTGTTTTCTGTATTCTTTTCTGTAAATAAATTCTGTCTTACCACTGGGGGGTGGGGTGGGGGAATAATGTAATGAAGAATAATAAAATACATGTATTT
>CAUYRH010142564.1:0-15036 GCA_963574655.1 Perodicticus potto | reverse complement strand
CACCCTGGATAGAGTGCCGTGGCATCACAGCTCACAGCAATCTCCAATTCCTGGGCTCAAGCGAGTCTCCTGCCTCCGCCTCCCAAGTAGCTAGGACTACAGGCGCCCACCACAACGCCCGACCATTTTTTGGTTGCAGCCGTCATTATTGTTTGGCGGGCCCGGGCTGGATTCGAACCCTCCAGCTCAGGTGTACGTGGCTGGCACCTTAGCCCGTTGAGCCACAGGCGCCGAGCCTCATGTTTAACTTTTAATAAACTACTAAACTGTCTTCCAAAGTGTCTGGGTCACTTTCTGCTTCCCCCAGTAATGCAGGAGAGCTGCAGCTGTCCCACAGCCATACCAACACTTCTGTACCCTCTGTGTCTTTAAAGGCAGCCACCGTAGCGAGTAGAAAGAGCTATCTCTTGATGTCCTAATTTGCATTTCCCTGATGACTAATGATATTGAACATTTTTTAGGAATTTTTTTTGCCAATTCTGTTTTAAAGAGTGATGTATTTCTAAAAATATGTTGCCCATTTTTAAAATGAGTTGTCCTCTTGTTATTGTTGTAAGACTTCCTTTATATACCCCATAAATACATATATATATATATATATACACTTTTTTTTGCAGTTTTTGGCTGGGGCTGGTGGCTCCACCACCTCCGGCATATGGAGCCAGTGCCCTACTCCTTTGAGCCACAAGCACTGCCCAACCTCAGATATATATTTTTTTTTATTAAAGAGGTGCTCTACAAATATTTTCTCCTAGTACGTGGCTTGTCCTTTTATTTTCTTATTAATGTCTTAGAGCAATAATTTTCAGTTTAGATAAAGTCCAATTATCAATTTTTTTAAAGTTTTCTTTTTGTGCTATTAAAGAAAATTGTTACCTAACTTTAGGTAATAGGTGATTTGGACACATTATTATAGTGAAAAGGCTAATAAAAGATTTTTATTCTTCTTAGATAATATGTTTATCTCCATCCTTTGCCCTGGCAGGTTGGAAGCCAAGCTTCATAGGTCATTATGATTTTTGTTTTGTTTTGTTTTCTTCTATAAGTTCTACAGTTTTAGCACTTACATTTAGGTGTTAAATTCATTTCAAGGTCATTTTTGTATGTGGTACGAGGGTTAATTTTCTCCCATATGGATATCTAATATTCCAGCAACATTAGTTTTTCTTTCTCATTTTCTTTGCTTCCTACCTATTTTATATAACCTCTGTTTTATTTGTTTTATAATCACCTCTCCAATAACTTAGATTTTTTTTTATTTCAATAGATTTAGGGGGTGCAAGTGGTCTTTTGCTACTGGATAAGCTGTATAGTGGTAAAATCAGGGCTTTTAGTGTTCCTGTCATCAGAGGAGTGCACGCTGTACCCTACTGTTGATCTCTGACTCTGCCCCCCACTCCCTTCTAAATCTCGAATGGCCAGTACACCAGGTGAAATGCGTCCCTCTCGTTCAGCTCCCACTTACAAGTGAACACATGGGGTATTCGTGTTTCTGTTCCTGAGAAACTTCACTTAGGATAACGGCCTCCAGTTCTATCCAAGTGCTTCAAAAGACATTCTTTCTTTCTTTCTTTTTTTTTTTTTTTTTGGTTGCAGTTTGACCAGGGCCGGGTTCGAACCCGCCACCCTCGGTATATGAAGCCAGTGCCCTACTCACTGAGCCACAGGTGCTGTCCTACTTCTTTCTTTTTTATGGCTGAGTATGATTCCACAATGTACACACATTGCATTTTGTTTATTCACTTACCAGTTGATAGTCACTTAAGTTGATTCCCTATCCTTGCAATTGTGAATTGTGCTGTGATAAACATACAAGTGCAGATGTTTTATTGACATAATGACTCATTTTCCTTAGGGCAGACACCCAGTAGTGGGATTGCAGGATCAAATGGTAGGTCTACTTTTTAGTTCTTTGAGGAATCTCTGCACTGTTTTCCATAGAGGTTGTACTAATCTGCATTCCCACCAACTGTGTATAAGCATTGCCTTTTCACTGCATCTGTACCAAAATCGACTGTTTTTGGACTTTTTAATAATAATCATTTGGAATTACAACTTTATTAGCAGTGGCATTTGAACTTGGCTGAAACATCTTTTTTCCTGGGATAATCAAAGTGAAGGGTTAAACGATACTACCAAATTTAAAAATTTGGCAACTTTTAAACCCAATCAACACTTCCCAGGGTGTTTTAAAATGACTATAATCAGCTTGTTATTTGTATATGTTTCTAAGACAAACTTCTGGCACTTGCATTCAGCTTTATAGCTGACTTAAAACAATTATTTACAGATCACTCTACATGTAATTTCTTTCTGTATACATGGCCTGCCGCTTTATTACAAGACCTTTTCATTCCTGAACATCCACTTTGATTACTGCTTTGGGGGGCTGGCCAATGATCTATGATGTTTTTTCAGACGTATACACTGGTGTTGTGTATTTTCTGAGTTCCCAAATAACATATCCTTTTCTTCTGTTATTTTCGATCAAGAGAGAACTTGGCTGGTATTCTTGGGTCTCTGTCTATTTTGCTCAAAACTCTGCCACTATTTTATTTAGACACATTACTATAGTGAAAAGGCTGAGAAGAGATTTTTATTCTTCTAAGATAATATATTTCTCTCTACCTTTTGCCCTTGTGTAAGTGTCAAAGACCATTCAAGTGCAGGTTCGAAGCCAAGCCTCACACCCTGTCCACAACCCCCATCAACCACATGTAGCTACCGAGAGCTTGACTACCCAGCATGTCCACATTGAGATGTTTAAAGAATACACCAGATTTAGAAGATTTAGGATGCACACAAAAAAAGAATGTAAAATATCTCATTGATCATTTTTAAAATACTGATCACACATTGAAATGATAATATTTTGGGTGAACTGAATTAAATTAAAGTTATTTTTCAAATTCATCTCTTGTTATACGTTGTTAAAATGTGGCTACCAGAAAATTTAACATCGCACGATGACTTGCCGTTATTTTTCTGTCAGACCATACTGCTCAAGGGTCCGACTACTTGATTTCATAGTTAGTTCCACAATATACTAGCTAAGTGACATGAATAAGTCTTTTACAAGCTTTAGTTTCCCTGCCTGGAAACGGCTTCTGGTAAGGACATGCATGTTAAGCATGTTACACTGGTACATAATCAATTTTTATTAATGAGAATTATTATTCTTGTCGCCCTTGGTAGAGTGCCATGGCGTCACAGCTCACAGCAACCTCCAATTCCTGGGCTTAGGTGATTCTCCTGCCTCAGCCTCCCGTGTAGCTGGGACTACAGGTGCCCGCCACAACGCCCAGCTTTTTTGTTGCAGTTTGGCCAGGGCGGGGTTTGAACTCGCCACTCTTGGTATATGGGGCCGGCGCCCTACTTACTGAGCCACAGGTGCCGCCCAAGATTTTGTTTTAGTACTTGTATTCAAGTCTTTTCCAGGTGTGCACTAAATAAGGGCAACTTATCAATGATTTTACTAGGATTGCAGAGATCCCTTTTGATCTGCATATGTGCAATTTTTTTCTGCTCTTGACAATTTTTCTTGAATTCATCATCCTCTAGATAAAGTGACCAATCCCTGGCCTCTGAAATGCCTGGAGCCCCTAATTATCATTAACTGTTCATCATGCAACCGCAGACACTCCATCTTAGGCGATCTACCATGCGGGGGCGGGGGGAGTCCCCAAATCTAGGCTTTTCCCTTTTCAAAACATTTGAACAAAGACACTGTTCTCACTGCAAAATTTCCTAACCTTATAATTGCCAGGTCACTTTGCCCATCACTCCTCACTATCCACCTAACACCTCTGGTCCATCTTTCTTCTTGTGTGTGTGTTTGTTTGTTTGATCCAGCTTAAATTCCCAAGTCCATCATTACAGAATCAACAAAGTTGCTTTTAACTCGCAGGTAAGACTCAAGGCACTCAAGAGTAGCACTACTCAAAAGACCAGAAGAACAGGTTTTAGCATCAGTTCCACCTCCCACGAACAGCCTTCTGCTCACTCTTTTGGCAAATTCCTCTTTATTAAAATAAAGAAAACACATTCCCTCTGTGTAGTTTGAAGATCTTGGAAAGACACAGTGAAACTGGGTAAACCAAAGCATTCCTTCTTCATCAAGGGGAATGATCTATGAACGGAAGACCCCTGGCAAATGAGAATGAGAGGGAAATAATGCTCTCCATGGGAAAAAGGTTAGTCAGGGGACACTTAGTTGCTACAAATCAGTTCAAGTCTCTGAGCTCAGACCAATTACAGCTCCGTGTGGGATACATCATATATGTGGCTCTGGGACAGGTGTAGCTGAAGAAGTGGGGCAATAAATAACTAGTGAGAAGAAAAGGCTCAGTAGATATGCTGGGTCTTCACACAACTGGTTGACTCACCCTGTGTAGCCCCAGTGCATATGTGTTTGCTAGGGGGCCACACTGGACTGGCCAGGTAGAGCTGGGCACAGAGGTAGAAGTTACAGACATTGCCCTCTACAGTCTAGTAGAGAAGGCAAATGAGTTAACAGACAAATGACACACACTTGCCTTGGTCTTTATTAATGCTCGAGACCAATGGGGAGAATCAAAAAGATGAAGATTTCAGTAATGTGTAAGGAGAATATTGCTAATAGAGTTTCTAAATAGGGAACAAGGTCCTCTGGGAGGTAATAATCTCTTATCTCTGGAAGTATTCAAAAGCTGAAGATTAATGACCATTTGTATAAAATATTATGGAAGAAAGTGGAAGGTTATGCCAGATGACTGCCAAGTTCCTTCCTAATTAAGATTCTATGATTCTCAAAAGGGGACAAGGCCCATTCATTAGAAGACTGCGTTAGATAAAGAAAAAATTTTGCCTGTGTGTAAAGTGAATTGAACAACTGATATGAAAAGGTTCTTTTCTAATGCAGATTAGAATTTCTGTTCATTGTCTACAAATTTTCCATGCACAACATTTAATAGTCTTCCAGATAGAAAAAGGTATGCCTTCAAATGTGTTACCTCACGTATCCATGTCCATTCTGTGGCCCCACCCTCACGGCATGAGTGAGAACAGCCCTTTACAAAGGCCGGAGGTGCATCACTGGCCTTCCCGAACCAGCCCTCGTGCTCACAAACCACATGGATAATCCAAGAACCAATAAAACAATAAAGAAGGTAAGAGAATGGCGATTTTTGCAGACTTGTACCTAATATTTAACCTCTGCCAGCCTTCCTGTATAACATACAGCCAAAAAGGAAATAAAAAAAAAAGAAACAAGAGCATAAATTCATCAATTATTCTAGAAGAACAAACCAAAATGTGCCTCCTCTGATTAGAGGGCAATGGGCATTATTACAGAAGAAGTGGCATTGACACGGGAGGCTTGGAAAAGAGATTCACAAGGTTAACTACAGCCATGTTCAAATATATGAAAGGCAGCCATGTTAAAGAGGAAATAGAATTTGCGGAGTACTGACGAGGTGCCAAGCGCTGTGTTTTCTATTACAAAGACCTTACTTAACTGCATTTGATCTTTACCAATAGAACTAGAGCTACCAATTCTGATAGGCTACTTGTGCCTGTATGTATTAATATATTTTTAGAGAGTTGGACAGGGAATTCAGAAGGCCACAGATACCTTACTTCACTTCTCATCTCTGCAGGGCATCCTGGAGTACATGGTGCCCCCTGTGAGACATGTCCTGGTCTCCTGTCCTTCTTCTGTAGGTCCAGTGTCACTGGCACTTCTCTAGCCTCCTGGGGTATTCGGTCACAGCACCTGAAGCTCAACCACTGCTAAGTGTGGGCCCTGTGAACTGCATCCCAGGCTCGGGCAATACACTCAGGTGTATGCTAGAAAGAAACACATGAGCAATCTTGGACAACTTCCTTGCCCCTCCTTGCCCAATTTGTTCCCCCAAACAAATTTCTTCTTACCCAAATTATAAGTATTAGGCTTCCTTTCAGCCATGGAACCCCATGATTTTACGTGCTTGCCAGTCTCTCCCAGCAACCAATGTCCACCACTCAAGAAGCGCCCCTTCCCGAGACGCAGGTGCGTAGGCAGCCATCTGCCCACATCCACAGGACGCAGTATGAGTGGACTCCCAAGGACTGCAGGGGCTAAGAGACCACAGCCACCTGATGACAGTTTCTGCCACGCTGTCTAGAAAGCAGCACATAGGCAATTAAGTGTGAGCAGGAGGCCAATCTTTAGAGTCCACCATCAACGTTTTCTGTAGCCACAGTCCTGAATCCTACTTCGCAATCTTTCTGAAGTTGGTAACGAGCAGGCATCAGGTCTAAGAGAAAAGGGGATAAATTAGGGCTCCCTGCCAGAGAGGTGAACATGAAACAGCCACTGCCCTGGCCATATCCCTTTGGGAGCTCGTGATCACACCTGCCCAGGTGGTGGCATGGGGCTGACTTTCTGGGCCAACCAGGGCAAGATCCATGGCCGGTAGGCATACGGCGCCTTGTGTGAATACTGGCAAGAAGTGTTCTGCTTATTTAGAGTCATCTGTCTAGAGGGAAGGCTGCGTGGTTTAGAACGTGATCCTTGGATGGGGGTATAAGGCCATCCCACACCTCAGCTGCAGCCTTAGAGCGAGTTCACTTTCGTCCCCCACGAGAAGCTCCTTGCCCAGCATACCTTTAAAGGGAGGGTTCGTGCTTAATGCATTTGTTCTTTAGGAACAGCCGGAGAGAACCCTTTCCTGCACACAATTACAGCGTCTCAGCTTAAACAAACCACACAGAAAGAAACATAACACAGGAGAAGAAGCACGATGACAGAGTCAGACACGGCCCTGCCATGTATCAGCAATGTGATTTGCAGCTACTTAAACTCTCTAAGCCTCAGTTTCCTTATGTATAATGAGAACCAATAATCATAGGACCCACTCCAGATAGTTGTGAGAGTTCCATGTAAAAAATGAAAACAGAGGAAGTGTCTCTTTAGCCACAGATGATAGAGCACAGCAGCCTATGAGAGCCAAAGTCACCGAGAAGAGGAATTTCGAGTTAGAGAGCAACTTGACAGTGGTAACTTCATTCCCCAGAGGCTACGGCCCATGCCTCCTTCCTTCCCTTAAGACCCACCCCACATCCATGTCTGTGAATCATACAACCCCACAGCTCATATCCTCTCATCTGGAAAGGGGAAAGTCAAACATTAATCTCAGCATTTATTAGCAACCTGATCTTTGGCAAATACTCTTCATTTCTGTGCTAGAAATTATGCAGTATCTCTCTGTGAGACAGAGGTAACCATACCCCTCGCTCCAGCCCACAGGCCTGCTGTGAGGAGTAAACATCAGCACGCACCATCGACAAAGCTCTGCACAGAGACTTTCCCTTCTCCTCATCTGCTGACAGCGGCTACGTCTTTGAGTGGTGTTCAGAGCGTAAAGAGGCCCTCAGTCCTGGCAGCCTGTTGATATGGGGGCTGGAAGGCTGGAAATTAAATGAGCCACGTAAGACCAACGCGTATTGCACAGGCCACGGAGACAGGCAGCCTGAGCGATTGCTGTTTGCAAATCCACACTAATTGGTCGTTGTGGAGGGAAGCGTACCAGTCCGTCACCAATTTCCCACAGTTTGGTTTTTAATCATGTACCAATCCCTTACAAACTTCCTGTTCCCTATTACTCCATTCTCCAGCACCAACCGATATAATAAAGGGGCGACAGCAGCATTTCTGAGAAATGTCATTTCCAACGTTTGTTCAAAGTGATTTCTCAGAGCTGTAAGAGGGGAGGCTGGCAGGTGCGTCTGCTGAGAGTTCCGTGTGACACACTTCTGAGCACAGCACGAGTCCACTTTCCTCCAGTCCTTCCTCCTTTCCTAACATCACCTACTGGATGTGTCCCCTCCCTGGTGCACGTGTCATGGAAAGACACCTGCCCCAGGGTCTGCTCTTGGGATGCAGCCTGGTACAGGCAGGGCTGCCTTATTGATGCCACCAGTCACTGGCAGACAAACACATAGCTGCCCACCCGAGCCACACAGCTCAACAGACCTCAGGAATGTGGTGACCCTCTCAGAAACCCTTTGCGATTGGCTTTCTTGTTCTTAGCTCTGACTTTATTGTGTATCAGTCATTTAGGGAGCCTTTTCCTAAGCCAAGCATCACACCAGGCATGAGGGATACAAAGGTGATGAAAAACAGACATGATCTCGGTTTGAGACCTTACGGTATAGGGCAGAGACAGGCACTGATCAGCTCATCACGTGGAGGCCTGAAAGATCACACTCCAAAGAGATCACTGCAGGAGTGTGCGTGATCCTGTGCGAACACGTAACAAAAGAGCCCCTGTGAGATGACAAAGGCAAGGGAAGGCTTCCCTGAGAAAATGTGACATTAGCAAAAAACTTGGAATTACTTAGCAGTGGGGGAGAGGAAGGGGACTGGGGGACAGAATGTGATAGAAGAAATAACCTGTGCGGAGGCCCCCTGGGAAGGAAGGAGCAGAGCAAATTAAGACGGGAGCAGGGACGCAAGTGGTGCAAGCCTGAGGCAGAAGCAGCAGGGAGAGTGCAGGGGAACGCAAGGCGGCCAAATCCTGTGGCTTCCATCGGCCGTGCAGGGGGTGGCACGGCTGGGCTTGCGCCTTGTAAGGCTGACGTTTGCTAATGACCAAGAATAGATTTGGGAGAGGAGGGGACAGCAGAACAGAAGGGAAGAGACTATTCTGGAAAAAAAAAAAAATGCCGTTGTGTTGGGAAGGATCACAAAAGCTTGGATTAGGTACAGGGGAGGAGAAGCCAAGCAAGGACGCAGTGTGGTTAGTCCAGGGTGAGGGAGAGGGACACACGAGTGACGAAGCAGATGGTGCTGCCACAGCCAGCAGTGGGCAGATCATGGCTTTGGGTTTGTCAAGACGAACTGTGTACAAATTATTACTACTATTATCGTCGTGGAAAAATCCTCTTTTATAAAAAGCTTTTAGACTTACTGTCCTACTGGAGTCCAAAAAGAGTCTCATGGGATTCAAGAACACGAGCAAGAGCAGTGATTGGCCGGGAAATAAAATGCAGGTGTTTGGGCCTTCTGTGCAGAGGACAGCAGTAGAGGTCTCGTTAGACAACAAGCCTCTGAAGACAATATCCTCTTGAGCACATCAGATAGCATTTTTTTAATTATTATTTTTTAAGTCACGGAGCTTCCATTTCAAATGGATAAAAATCCAATGTGCACAGCAATGGACCACTGGTCTACCCGGATTAAGGAGAATCAGAGTACCACGGCTTCCTCTCTGTCTCCGCTTTCATCCAAGACCTTGGGAATAGATTCCAGCCACAGGTGCCTTATTCCTTCCAACTATCAACTATTAATGGACTTCACAACAGGCCACAACACCAAGGACAATTTAAGTCATGCTGGGCTTGGCTGCAAATCAGAGCAAAGCATTACTGAGAATTTGCCATGTTGGGCCATCCATCTCATCACACTCCTCCCTCAGTGGCTGTCGCACCCATTTGACAGATGAGAAAAGCAAGGCTCAGAACCAGTTAGCCAGTTCTTTCAGTGGCAAACCAGGATTTGAACTAAGATAGGATTTGAACTTAGATTTGTTTTTTTCCCCAAATCACTGTGTTTTCTTAAACAGCAGAGGGTGCAGGCTTGTAAGGGACATGGCACAGGGTCGCCAAATGAAGGGGGGCAATGAAGGCAGAGGCAGAAGCTTCGCCAGCTGCCGCTCTCCTTCCCTGCTGCTTCCTCCCCATGGTGTTGGTGCTGAGACCCTGGGAGACAGAGTGTCTTGCTTTCACCTTAATTAGCACAGCAATTTGCTAAATTTTGTTTTTCCCTTTTTAAGAGTGTTAATCAATTTTAGCTCAGAATAGATTGGAATGGCACGCAAATTACCACGACAATCCCCAAATGCTAAATTTTGAATATCTCGATCAACCTCGGAGTCTGAAATCTGTGAATATCAGAAACCCTGGCCGGCATCGCAGCGATCTGTTTAAAATGTTACACTCTAAAATGAAAAGATAATGGCCTTACGAGGTTTGGAATAAGCACTCTGCTCAGAATCAGCCTTACGCCTAGGTGTTTAGTCCTTCCCAAGGAGATGGGAGACAGAGCATCGATATATTTCTGCAAAGTTACATATGCCTCTAATATCAATTTGTTAAACCCACAAGCATGATAATGTACTTGCTATGCACAGAAATACAGAAAATAATAAACATTTCCTCTCTCCCTACTCCACCATGAAGGGCCCAAATGAATACAGAATTTCTTCCTCTTTCCTGAAGACGTCAGGGAAGACCCTAAAAGGAGGAGGAGAAGGAAGAATGCAGCTGAGCTCTGACGGATGAACACAAGTGCGACAAGACAGGTGGGAAGGGCATGTTGGATGAGGGAACAGCATGAGCTCAGAAGAGAGGGCAAAGAGGACTATAGGTGTTCTCTGCTACCTACAGTAAAATTTGTAGGAATAATAAGTAAAGAGACCACAAGTAGATTGAAGAGCCAGGACTTCTTAACCAGACTGTGACTCTCAATCAGTGGTACTACTGAAAAATTTTAACCAAGAGAGAAGATCAAATGTGTTTCATTTGGTTGAAAACGTGCCAACCCAACATAATCCTTAATATGTATTTGGCATAAATCATTTGGTTTTTTAAATTTTTCTTTTCTAGGAATAAAGATTTTGGATACACTTTACTTATTCTTTTATTTCCGTTTAATATGAGAAGATTTTGGATGAGCTTTACTTTTATTTATTTCAGTTTAATATGAGGGTACAGATAATTAGGTTACAATGTTGGCATCTGTTATGTAAAGAACAAGTTATAGTTGTGCCCCTCACCCAGGAGGTGTGCCATACACCCCTGCATTGTGCCTGTTAGGTGACGGCACGCCAACGTCCCCCTTTCCTCCCCTCTAGCCCCTCGCTCATAAATCATTTAAATAATAAATCACATATATTGTCTCATTTGAGTCTCTTAATTGCCCCACAAGGTTGGTATTAATTATAACCACCTTTCCATCAATGAGAAAGCAGGTCCAGCATAGGTAGGCTGATTTACTTTGTGTCTTATGACCAGTAAATAACAAACGCCACAAACCCAGGTCCATCACGCTCTGAGTTCAGCATTTACCTCACTGGGAACAGAATTCTGCAGATCAGTGGTTCTGAACCATTTTATCTCATGGCACACTTGAACCTACAGTTCAACTTCTGAGGCACACTTAAAACGTTTATCAGGGGGAAAAAAGTGTAAAAAAAAAAGGATATACTTACTGCGCTTTGAACTTCTTTCAAAAATAATTTAATTAATGATCTTTACAAATGTTCACAGCATACTTAAGATCCTCCCACGGCACGCCAGTGTGCCACGGCACCCCAGTTGAAAACCACTGCTCTAGATCATAATAGCTATATTAGAGACCACTTCCAGATGACATATGAGGCCAGCAGTCTCCACCACCTACAGAAAGCCTTGGTGGCCAGAACTGCATGGAACATGTGGACTCTATGCTAATGGAGTGGTTAGGTTACTGCTTTTGAGTATAGAATCAGATTCAGGTGGCAAATGAGCTCAGTTGTACCCCAGACATTTTCAGCTAGGAGCTGAGATTTCTGCCATTGCTACAGTCTGCCAAACCCCAAGCAAGAACAGCTTCCAATTAGAGGAGCTGAGAGAGGTGTCTCTGCCCTCAGCCTGTACCTTGAGCTCGTCTGCGTTGTAGAAGTCCACACGCACGGCGGGCACCATCCAGGTCTGGAAGAGCGTGGCCAGGATCTGCTCCGCGATGGAGTCAGCAATGAGGTGGAAGTGCAGAGGGTTCCGTCTGTGGGGAGCGAGTGGAGGAAGAGTCAGAGGCGGGGGGAGGGCTTGGCAATTCCAGCTGCAAACACACCTCTCCCCTACTGTGGGGCTCGTCTCTAGCAGGAAATGGGGAAGCAAACCAGCCGTGTCACCAAACCAGGGCTTACTGGTGAGGATGTCAAGCTGGAACACAGAGAGGACATCTCATCCAACCTCAGCATTTAGGTGAAGTGACAGCCATTCACCAGAGAGGGGACAATCACTGGTGACACCAGTTCAAGCCAACCACCCTCCCTGTTATTAGGCTATCAATGTTTCTGAAAGCCTTAAGTAGAGCACCTGTAACACTCTGGCCAATCTTTATACACGCCACCTGCACGTGTCATCATTAACGCAGAGACACGTGGTCAGAGGGCAGCACCTTTTAGATTGGTTAGAGCTGGCAAGATGCTTCTTCCATAGCACATGGTAAGTTCTGTTTTCTGCTTGTTTCTCTACAACAGAAAACCACACTTTAAAGATGGAGTTTCCTGAAACGCCCATCATTGACTAGCAGCCTACCCTAACTTCTAATATTTCTACAGCTTTTATTCACTTAACCACAGTCAACTGGAGCTAACTGAGGCCAGCTCCAGAATACACAGGGGCATTACGCGAGGGCAAAGCTTCTGGAATCAAATGGAAATGGGTGTTGACATTGATTGTGGGAACCCTGGGCACATCCCTTATACCCCACAGCGGAGTTTCTTAATTCTGTAAAATGTATACAGCAACCCTCTCCTTAGGCTGCCGTGTCGATTCAATGAGATAATAAGGGTCACGCACAACATACCAAAAATAAACACAGCGTGACAGTAAACAGCAGATTTGCCTCACGGAGAACTGCTGGGCACAAAGTGACAGGCCAGTTGAGAACTGCCATCGTCAATACCATTGCGCTGCTAAAAATATCATGAACTGCACCACCATGAATGAGTGCCTAGAAGAAGGCATGGTGAGAAATCCAAGAGCGTGACCCAGCCTGCCTGACCTCAAGGAACTCACGCTGTCCGCGTGTTAAATATAAAGAAAACACAGAGCGAGGCAGCTACACAGAACACGGAGCTGTGCAGAAGGGGAGAAAAGCAGGGCTAACTCTCGAGTGGTGTGGAGGGATGTGTAAGGGAAGAGGATAAGTGTAAAGTGGAAGAAGGAAGGGAGGACGGAGATGCAATCTAGGATCCCAGGAGCAGCCGGCAACGGAGGCTGGGCCCAGGAGTGCTGGGAGAGGGGCAGGGACTAGGGAGCAGGGTGCTTATCCAGGAGTCCAGGGTTGCAGCAGAGGGGGGAGGTGAGCAAGGATAGCAGGCAGCACAGCGAATGTCCGATTAAACAGTGTGGACTTCAGCAAGGTGTGCGGAGGACACAGGACCTGCCTCTTGGCCCTCAACCTCTGGAGCAGTGGTTCCTGAGCCCTGTCCTGACATCCAGAGAGATTTCTGGAAAGCAGATCTTAGATATAGGAAAAAATGGAGAGGAAGAAGCAGGTGACACCAAGGTTCCTGATTTGGTGGCAACGTCTTCAGGACAGGGAATGTAACAAGAAAGGCACACAGGAGGAAGATGACAAGTTTGGGATGGTGCACATCAAGTTGAAGGTTAGGGCTGCATAAATGAACCTGGAAAATACTGTGTCCTCAATAAATATCCCCACAACAGAAAAGAAGGCCAACTCTCCTCCTTCCATGCCACCATAATCCCCACCATCAGAATAGCGGATGATGTACTTTGCATCAACAGGTCAGAGTTAGGACTCTGTTCTAGAAGGTCTGGGTTGGAACCCTTGGCTGCAGCACTTTCCTGAGTGCCCCTGAGCAAGTTACTACATCTCTAGGCTTCAATTTCCTCAGCTTTAAAACAGGAATAATAACGGGAAGTCATACTGCATTGGGTGACTGTGAGGTTAATATGCATAAGGTGCTTAGTAAAGTACCTAGTACGTGAACGTGGTCAAGTTTCCATAAATGTGAGCTACTACTACTATTAACTTATGAGACTGCTATTTTCTGTACTACTCTGCATTGATTTTTCCAACAAAGTAAGTGTAATTATTAGCTCCACCCACAGACAAAGAAATAGGTTGAATAAATAAATGTCCAACAACTAGCACTACAGGTGAGGTTCAATAGGGGCACAAGTGATGAATGAGCTAAGGTGCTTTCTTCAGGCAGCTTGCAATCTGGCAGATGCAAAGAAAAAGAAAATCACACAAGCATTAGAACGTGGGTGTGCCACTACACTGGGCTGCCACTCAACCACCACAGAGCTTGGGACTGGCCCACTTCCCAGGGAGCCACCTGCAAAGACATTCTTGGAGTTGGCTGGTGCACAACCTGAATATCCATACAGGGTGACTCTAGACAGAGAAGCACAGAAACTACAGAGGTGTGAGGGCAAAAGAGGCTGCTTCTTAGTACTGGGAAATCTAGGAAGTTTCCATGATTCATACTCTTAAGAGAAAGAGCCAGACAGGGTTTGGAGGCTCAGCAGGCAGCAGATCCAAGATATAATTGCAGAAAGTTATAACTTGGTCACAGAGCAGTAGTTAGACCAGCGTGGGGTAAGAGGAGCAGGCTCTTAGAGGAAGACACTGCCAACAGTCAGATGGGGCTTCCCTCTGCCACGTTCTCCTTCCTCTGGTCTATTGCAAGTGCATCTCCAGCAGGGAGAGTAAACGCAACAAGAAACTTACCCTACCTGTAGGGAGATAATGGGTGTCTGCATTGTCCAAGGGGTCAGTACGCCACATGAGCTTTCCCTAAACATACAGGGCCCAGCCCACATGACCGATGACACCTGGCATTTGATGCTATCTCAGCAATCAAAGGCAGGGAAACCAGTAGCAACTCATCTTCCTCCCATCAGGTGACATGCTCAGAGGGGTTCCACTGATGTCCCATTTGGAAACCATGATGAGAATCTGAGACCATCTACAGCAGGGGTCCTCAAACTACGGCCCGTGGGCCCCATGCATTGGTGTGAATTGTATTTGTTCCCATTTTGTTTTCTACTTCAAAGTAAGATATGTGCAGTGTGCCTGGGAATTTGTTCATAGTTTTTTATTTTAAACTATAGTCCAGCCCTCCAACGGTCTGAGGGACAGTGAATTGGCCCCCTGTTTAAAAAGTTTCAGGACACCTCTAGAGAATGCAGTGACCTTCTCCTTCCAGGCCCGCCACGCCACAACACACGCACCTGGAAACACTGTCCTCTGTGGAAGGCAGAATGTTTACCCTG
>CAUYRH010142559.1:0-14830 GCA_963574655.1 Perodicticus potto | reverse complement strand
AGAGTTTTGTAGTAGAATCCCTGATGTTTTCCAGGCATACAATCATATCATCCACGAAGAGTGAAAGTTTGATCTCTTCTGACCCTATACGGATACCCTTGATTGCATTTTCTTCCCTAATTACAATTGCTAAAACTTCCATTACAATGTTAAAAAGCAGTGGAGACAATGGGCAACCTTGCCTGGTTCCTGATCTGAGTGGAAATGATTTCAATCTAACTCCATTCAAGACGATATTGGCTGTGGGTTTGCTGTAGATGGCCTTTATCAGTTTAAGAAATTTCTCCCCTCTATACCAATTTTCTTAAGTGTTCTGATCATGAAGGGGACAATATAATCTTGTATCTAGAAAACACCAAATATTCCACCAATAGTCTCCTGAAATTGATAAATAAATTTGCAAAGTCTCAGCATATACATCAGTGTACATAAATCACATTGTACAATTTACAATAGCTACTAATAAAACAAATAAATAAAATACCTAGAAGTATACTTAACCAAAGAGGTGAAAGATCTCTCTCTTCAGGAGAACTATGAAACTCTGAGGAAGAAAAAAATTTCAGAGGATATAAACAAATACAAAACATTATGTTCATGGATAAATAGAATCAACATTGGAAAAATGTCCATACTACCCAAATTAATTTATAAATTCAGTGCAATCACCATAACATTACTAATATCACATATATAGAACATATAGATTTGTTTGGGACCAGAAAAGAGCCCCCAAACCAAAGAAATTTAAAGCAAAAAGAACAAATCTGGGGGCATCATATTTCCAGACTTCAAACTACCTTCAAAGCTATAGTAACCAAAACAGCATGGTACTGCTACAAAAATAGAGGCATAGACCAAGGTAACAGAATGGAGAACCCAGATATAAAACCATCTACCTAAAGCCAATTGATCTTCAACAAAGCAGACAACAGTGTAAACTGGTGAAAAGAAAACAAAATCTATTCAATAAATGGTGCTGAGAAAATTATATAGCCACATGAGGACGAATGAAAAAGGTACCCTACTTCTCACCACTCACATTAATTAATTCAAGATGGATAAAAGACTTAAATCTAAGGTATGAATCCATAAGAATTTTAGAGAAAAATATAGGGCATCTTTTATATAATGGTTTAGGCAAAGAAGTTATGGCTAAGACCCCAATGGCAATCATGGCCACAGCAAAAATTTATAAATAGAATCTGATTAAACTAAAAGCTTCTATACAGCCCAAGTGTCCATTGACCCATGAATGGATTAACAAATTGTGGCATATGTATATCATGGAATACTATGCAGCCATAAAATGGATGGAGGCTTCACATCTTTTATGTTTACCTGGATGGACCTGGACCATATTCTTCTTAGTAAAGTGTCTCAAGAATGGAAGAAAAAAAAAAGTATCCAATGTACTCAATACTACTATGAAATCACCTACACATTCATACTAATAGTAAAACATAACTATAGTATTGAAAGGAGAGAATGGGGTGGGGAAAGAGGAGAGGGGAGGGGAAGGCTAGGAGGAGGGAGGGAATTTGGTGGGATCTCACCTAATGTGCATAATGCAATGGTACATTTCAAAACTATTAAGAATAGAGCATAAATGTCTTACCACAGCAATTAAGTAAGTGAGAAGATAGTTATATTAATCAGTTTGATGTAAGCATTCCAAATTTTACATCAAATTATCACATTGTACCTCAGAAATGCATTAATGTACACAGTTATGATTTAGTAAAGAAAATACAAAGTAAAAAAAATAAAAAGCTACTATAAAGCTAAGTAAACAATCAACAGATACAATAGACAACCAACAGAATGGGAGAAAATATTTGAAAGCTACATATCCAATAAAGGACTAATATCCAGAATTTGCAAAGAACTTAAGTCAATTAGCCAGAAGAAAGCAAACAACTCTACTAAAAAGATGACAAAGATATGAACAGACACTTCTCGAAAGAAGAAAGACTAATAGCCAAGAAACGTATGAAAAATGCTCAACATCATTAATTATGAGGAAAATGCAAGTTAAAACCACAATGCCACATCAGCTTACTCTAGTTAGAGTAGCTTTTATTAAAAAGTCTCAAAACAATAAATGCTGATGTAGATGCAGAAAGGAATTCTCATACACTGTTGGCAAGACTGCAAATTAGTACAACTCTTATGGAAACAGTATGGAGATTCCTTAAAGAACTAAAGGCAGAACTACCATTCAGTCCAGCAACCCAGCTGTTGGGGTTCTACACAAAGGAAGAGACTTTACATCAAAAAGATACCTGTGCTCATATGTTTATTCCATCACAATGCACAATTGTAAAGATGTAGAACCAATAAAAGTGCCATTAGTTCATGAGTGGATTGACTAAATATGGAATGTGTATTCCACAGACTACTACTCAGCCATAAAAAGGTGAACTAATACTTTTTGCAACAATCTGGATGGAACTGGAGACCATTCTCCTAAGTGAAGTATCTCTAGAATGGAAAGATGAACAAACACCACTTGCCCTCACTATTAAATTGGAACTAATCAATAAGCACGTGAGTTCACTGAGGGAAATAAAACTTAGTGGAAATCACTGGAGGCAGAGCAAAGGAGGGGAGGGAGAGAAATCTACCTAATGAGTACAATGAACACTATTTGGGTGACAAACACACCTATAGCTGGAACTCAAGTATTATAAAAGTGCCCCATATCACTTAAGACATTTGTATCCCCTTAATACTTTGAAATAAAAAAAAAGGCTATGATTTAAGCAACTTTACTAAGGAAAATAAAAATAACAAAAATTTATTCTCTCTGAGTTCTGTCTGCTGGAAGTCTGAAACTAAAGTGTCAGTTAGCCTGTGTGCCTTCTGAGGGCTCCGTGTGATCATTTCTCCCTGTTGCTCTGGGTTCTGGTTTCCCAGGCATCCCTTGGCTTGTGGCTTCATCACTCCAGTCTCTGCCTCTGGCTTCACACCTGTCCTCTCTCTGTGTGTGTCTCCACCCCATCTCTCTGTTATGCCTATATCTGTGTTTCTCCTCCTTCTCTTATAAGGACCCCAGTCATAATGGATTAAAGCCCACCCTAATGACCTCATGTCCCCTCGATTACAGTGGCAACAATCCTATTTCCAAATAAGGTCACATTCAAAGACACCAGAGGTGATGACTTCAAAATACATCTTGCACGGCCATACAATTCAGTCTATAACAATGAGCCAGAGCAAAATTCCATTTTTTTCTTTTTCTAACATGGGTAGCATCAATGTCTACCATTTTGGACCACACATAATGTACCAATTACAGTGCCCAGCATTTAATTATTTTATCTTTTCAATAAGCCTAACAGCCATGGAATTAAGACTAAAGGAGATTGAATATCTTATGTCAGGTCCTATACTACTAAATGGTAGAGCCAGAATTTAACTCAGATCTCACTAATTTTGTAGGTCCTTTTTCTTAATCACAATGCAAACATTTCTTTCCCTTTCTCTCTCTCATTATATTCATGAGCCTATTGCCTATTTTAGAATTTCCTATGTCTTGGAACTTTAAAAACTCTTTTCTTAAAGTTCACATCGAGCATTTCAACATGTTTCTACAACATATTTGTCCACGTCTACCTGAGGTTATGCACATAGGCGGGTTTACGTTCTCTAAG
Organism: Perodicticus potto; assembly: GCA_963574655.1. NCBI lineage: Eukaryota > Metazoa > Chordata > Mammalia > Primates > Lorisidae > Perodicticus > Perodicticus potto. Next base: position 11,174 of record CAUYRH010142559.1, on the reverse strand, counting down.
ATGCTACCTGACACCTTCTTTAGGTCAGCTCATCCATCATTGTCTCTTTGCTTCTTTTCCTTTGTTCTGGAAATCCATTTTGTCCCTGAAGCCATTTCTAGATGCTAAGTCAGGTCTCAGAAGAGAAATGCAACAATTCTTGCATAGGATCTGCTACTCCAATGTTCGCCGATAGTCAATTTCTGCATTTAGAGACTAACCCTCACATTGTTGCTGTGTTCAGTCATTGCTTCTTTAAAATTGACCTCAGACACTAAGTTCAGTTAATTTTCCCTGGATTTGGGACTCCACCATGTTATCTACTGGCTTCATCGTCTTTTCCTGTTCCCAATTCCAAGTCAGAGGCACATCCATGTACCATCCATGTACCATTAATGTTGCATGAATCTTCCCAAGGCATTTGGGAAAGTTGTCTAATTATGTGTAATTGTATTTCTGCAGTTTGGAGCCATTTGAAAAACCGTAGATTGATTTTCAGCTGGGCAATGCAGCCTCCGTCCTAATAAGGTTCAAGCGCTGAAAAAGTACAGCGATGAACCATTGATTTAGTTGACACTGTAATCTATTTTCCCTGCCTCTGGTAGGCTGAACTGGCTCCTTGTACCTACATTTGTTAAAGGTTCCAGGCTTTTGTCTTTGTGAATAATCTTATCTGAAACCAGAGACAGTCCTGTGGCTGGTTGCTCTGCCTGGGTATCTGTCAGTGCCTCTTGCTAGGGGTCTGAACATGAAAGCCGAGGAAATTAAGGGGAGTGCACAGGGAATTCACCAATCTAAAAACTAGTGTCTCGCTCTGCTGCTGCTCACAGTCCCAGTTTGAGAGCTGAGAAGGAAGAATATGGCTGGAAAATGATCGTGTCCACAGGGAAATAACCCAGCAGGAACGCATGCTACAGACTGAGTGTCAGGTTTGGGGCACTAAGGGCCTTTCCATATTATGCAAGTGTCCCTCGACGGTGGAGCTCTGTTGCAAACATAAATCACTGGGACTTATGACACTGGATCCTCTTCCCTTCATCCTAATTCACCTACTTTTCCAGCTTTGAAATGATGTCGTTCATGTTGAATGAGAGTCTTGAAACTTATTTGATGTGTGACCTTTGCAAAAGTGCTTAACTTCTTTCAGCTTCAATATCCACATCTCTAAAACTGGTATATTACTCGTACCTCACAGGACTTTTCATAATCGCACAAGTTCATGGGTATAATGAGCCCAGCATACAGTAAGTGTTCAATAAATTAATAATGTGAAGCAAACCTGCCATTGGAGGCAGATAAAGCCTTGTTGAATCTGTTCACGGGATATTTTTCATTGCTGTATTTAAATGGGTGGATAAAAATAATTGATATGGTTATTCTCACAATGGGAATGGATGGGAAAGAGCAGTGTGACAATGAGAGAGATGCCTTGGCCCACAGTGTCACAGCAATGGGCTCTACACCAGTAGTAGCAGGAAAAAAAATGTATCACTGGGAAAGGCAGTTTGCTCACAGGCTGCCCATTCCCAGATGCTCTGCCTGGGCAGGACTTCCTTCCTACTGACCTCCCTTCACCATGATTCCGAGTTGCACAGTGGCTGCTTTAGCGTAGTAAACATTAGATCTTTCGAATCTAATGTAGAGGAATTTTAATCATACACATGGGGTAAATGTATACATAGGTCTATACATATATATTCTTTTCTATGAATATTTATGGGAAATAGATACATGATTGACATTCCCTCCCTCACATCCTAGGAGAAGAATGGATCTGACCCCGTAACCCCATCAGAATGCAAATCATCTAACCCTGGACACGTAATTGCTCAAATAATACAGGTTCACATGTGGAGCGTGGTTAGATCCCAGACACTTTCATCGGTCTGGTCCTTCACCAGTAGGGCCCTGGAAGGTTCCTACCAGTTCTATGCCTGCGTCCAGAATATTCTGAAAAATTGCAGCAGTCACGTTTGTAGATTTTAAAGAACATATGCTGAAGGAAGCTTAAGTTAGACTCCTGATAAAGTTGTTGCACTAAGAATTGGGACAAAGGAAGTTATACCGGCAGCCCTGTTCCAGGAAAACCTTCTGCAAAGGAGCAAATGTTCTCCACTGGTTGGTGTCCAGTACAGCAGCCATCATAGGCTATTGAGAACTTGAACTGAGGTATTGAGTTTGTAACGTAATTGTAATTTAATGTTAACTAATTTAAATTTGAAGAGACTTTTGTAACTAGAGGCTACCACACTGGAAAGCTCTCCTTTAAAAAAGTAGGCAGCACAGGGCGGCACCTGTGGCTCAAAGGAGTAGGGCCCATATGCCAGAGGTGGCGGGTTCAAACCCAGCCCCGGCCAGAAACTACAAAAAAAAAAAAAAAAAAAGTAGGCAGCACAATATCCTGCTTTTAAAGCAATGCTAGGAAATGGTGGGGAGAAGAAGATGGTTTAGGGCGGGAGGGACAGAGAGGGAGCTGGCAGGAGGCTCAATGCTATTTTCTCTTGTGACTAAAATACTTGATCTCTTGGTTGCATAAGGATAAATCAAAGATTTCAAGATTACTTAACTTATCAATTCCTCAGTCATTTACTGAGAGCTTTTATGTGCCATTTTATATGCTCATTATGCAAGGAACCATAGATGAAGAAATGTGAAAGAACCAACAAAAAAATTTCAGCCTTTGCTCATGAAGTGTGTCTATTGAGAACATCAGACAGACACACAGCAGAATAACCTTAAATAATGAACGACAAAGCACTATAACATTTCCGAGAGCTCTATCAAAGTCAAATTATAACGGCTCTTAGAAAGATAAAATATAAATCCATGAAGTTAATGTCCTTTTAATTTAATGATAGTCAACAATTAACCATTGTTACTATATTCCAACTCTCTGGTCATTTCTCTAACAAGAGGTTCTATCACCCTGACTCTCTGGCCAGAACCAGATAGAATAGAAAGCCCTGGTCTTGTGATGCAGATCTGGCCTCAGAAGCCTGGGGGGTTTGGGGTGAGATAAGTATCCCAAGAGATGCTTCTCTGTGTAGCTTCTGGGCTATCACTAACCCACATTGCTGTCATTTATAGACCAAACAAATACCTATGCGTGAATACAGCTGTGTATACAGACTGGCCTCTTCCAGACAAATCAGAACTCTAAATATTTGCACTTACACTGTCATTCAACTAACTGTTCCTGGTGACCATAGTAGCACTACCACCAGCCCTGTGAGTATTATCATTCTGCTTTCCCAGCCGATGATGTTTTCCTGAGTGAAAGCATGTCCCTTGATTCTTCTTTGTGGGGAAGGTAATTCACCTCTTTATGCTTTGGTTTCCTCTCCCATGCAGGGAAGGCGGAAAGTGTTCACCTTAAAGGGTTACTGTGATAATTAACAAGGTAATGAATGGAGAGCACTCAGCTTTACCCTGGTGAGTGACCAGTAAATGCTTGTCTACATGATTGTGGTTTTGACTATGACTAACTTCTCAGACTGCTACTTTGGAGGTGGGACATTGCATTGAACTTGTTAGTGCGCAGGGAGGGTCACATGTGCTGCACACTTTTGCTTCATGAAGTTCACTATATTTTTCATATTTCTGTTATAAAGTTTAAGAAGTTATTTACTTGTTACTATTTATACTTCCCATTTCCCAAATAGACAATGGGCTACATAAGAGTAGGCACCTTAACACAGTCATCTTATATAACAACACCATGTGTGGGTTTGGGTCAGCACTCAGGATGTGCTTATTGAAACACATATCAAGGAATCCTTGATAGTTTGAAGGAGCTCACAGTGAGTTGAATGGAGCAGAAGTTTAAAACTTATTTTAATGAGACCGGACACGCACCTTCTTCCTCTCCCCTTCAAAGTGAGACCTCCAGAGGAGACCTGCATTCTTCCCTGATTTTCCGAGGAGAGGCTTGTTCCTAACATTGTGGGGAGAGACACCGGGATAGGCAAGTTGAGACAACTCATAAATTCAATATACCCACCCAGATTCTCTTTCCAAACTCACCAGTGAGGTGAATCACTCCCCTGGCCTGGGGTAGACTGAAAGAAGTTGAGAGAGAGGCCAGGGTTGACCCGTTAAAGGAGTTACTTTGACATGGAAAGAAATACCAGGACTTGGGAAACCACTAGCTCCCACTAAGAATGATTAGGATAGTCATTTTATAGATAATAAAAGAGTTTGAAATCTTGCCCACGCTGATAAGTGGCAGACCTAGAATGTCAATTTAGGACTGAAAAAACCCGGGTCTGAATTACTGCAGGGATGGCTGTACTATATTCATCCTTGCATTAGCAACGCCTTCCCTCATAGATTAAATATTTATCAAAATGTCTAAATTGCGCAAGTCACTCTCTCAATGCACAAGAAAACTTTCAGAACAAAGAACATTCTCTGGGATTTTGTCAAAATGGAACGATGCCGTATTTCTCAGACACTCCCTCTTACAGTTAAAAAACTTTGGCCATAATGCAACAAGCAAGCCCAGGGAGACTCTGAGAGATGGGAAAAAGATGGGTTGCCGACGGATATCGAGGTTTGAGAAATAGCATGGTATAAGTTTATTGCCTTCCACCAGGGTGCTACAGAAGCCCCCATCCTACAGCCACCAACAGGTACAGACCAAAATCTTTAAGAAAGGCCTTTTTATTCCTTAGACAAAGGAGTAGGAAAAGGATGGTCTAACAACAGAAAACCTTTTTGGCAATATCTTTCCTTCTCCAGTAAAACACTAACAGAAAAAAAAAAAAATTCCACCTCTCCTCCACAGTGACAGATAGCTAATGAAGAGATAATCTTTCCTGCCACCCCAGCCTCCTGCTCCATAGAAGCAGACCTTGTATTCTAGTTCCCCACTGGGCGATGTCAGCTGGCCAAGCAGGAAGCCACCTTTTCATTCATTGCCTGGAAAAAACAGGTGTCAGCACTCTGACTACGTTGGGCAGTATTGGTGGTGAGCTGAGTGGGCAGCTGTCTCCTATCCTCTCCCCAGCAGAACCAGGAATTACTGTAATTCTCCTACCAGGTTAATGTTGTTGGGGTCCAGTGACAAATTTAGCCTCTACCCCTACCTGGCATCAATGAGACTGAGCAGAGTGGTGCAAGCTGGGACTAGTAAGCATTTCATTTTCATCAACCCCTGTCAGTGGCAACTGTTGGGGAGTGGAGCCTCCGTCCCCACTCTGTAGCAATGTAGTTTTGTGAACTGGTCACCTGCTTATGCTCTACTTGGTTCTAGCAAGGCCCAGAATGGGAATAATTCTTTACGCCCACTTGGAGACAACCAGGCAATATGATGGTTGGTGCTTCATTTAAAAAGAAAGAGAGTCAGCAGAGCCAAGGGGAGAGATAAACTTCAACCCCATCGTTTGAATGGGGCAGTGTGAGTCAGCGTCTTTCTTTTGCTGGCAGGTGTTGGTGGGGCCCAACAGGAAGCTAAACACACACTCCTTTCTGGTCCTAATCTCAGCAGAGGGACTGGCTACTAAAAACAAGATTAAGAAGGATCGAGAGCCTAGTAATAGAATAGCCAGTATGTCCAGGATACAGTAGAAAGTCACTTGTCATACCAAGAACCGGGAGAATCATAATAGGAACAAGAAATGACAATCACAGATATCTAAATCGAGATGAATCTGTTTTCAGAATGATCTGACAAGGATTTTAAAGCAACCACCATAAAACTGCTTCAGCCCTCATGTGGAAATAGGCTTCCTTGTAATATAAGAACCAATGGAAATTAGGCAATTGAAAAATACAAAAATATAATAACTGAAATAAAAATATGTGGATGGACTCCAAAGTAGAATGGAGATGACAGAAGATACAATCAGTGAATTTGAAGAAAGATTGATAGAATTTATCCAATCTGGACATAAGATAAAAAAATAGATTGAAAAAAATGAATAGCATCTCAGAGACCAGTGATATAATAACAAAACTGCTAATATTCATATTATGAGAGTTACAGATGGAAAGAGTGGTACTAAAAAAGTATCTTGGAAATAATGGCAGAAAACTGCTGAAGTTTGGTGAAAGGAATAACCTACAAATGCAAGCAGGTGAAATACCAAATAGAATATACCTAAAGAAATCCATGCAAAAGTGCATCATAATTCAACTTCTGAAACGGAAGGAAAATCTTGACATTAGCCAGGGAAAAATAAATGCCTCCCTTATAGGGGACACCCATGAGAACGATGGCAGTTTTCTCATCTAGAATCGGAGACCGGAAGCAACTGGTACAACAGTTTTTAAGCACTGAAAGAAAAGAGCTCTTGTGCATGAATTTTATATCCAGTGAAAATTTCCTTCAGCAATGAAAAGGAAATAAAAAGACATTTTCAGATGGAGAAAAACAAAGAAAATGTTATTGCTGGAAAGCCTCTCTGTGAAGGATGGCTAGTGGAAATTCTCCACAGAAAGGAAATAATATCAGAAGAAGATTCAAAACATAAGAAAGGAAAGAACATTGGAATGGGTAAAAATAGACAAAAATATAATGGACACTCCTACTTCTCACGAGAGTTTCTTAACATTTGATGGTTGAAGCAAAAAATCAGAAATAACATCTGTTGGGTTACTCAAGGTATGTAAAGCAAATATTTGACTTTTTTATTTGAAAGTGGGAAGGGTAAAGCGATATATGTGGAAATAAGTTTCTACACTTCACTTGAAGTGATAAAACTCAGATATCAGTAGACCAGGATAAGTTACATATGTATATTATAATACCTAGAAAAATCAGCAAGGTAACTATAAAGTGCTCTACGAAAAATACTGTAGATAAATCAAGAAGGATCCTTAATAAATGTTCATATAACTCATAGAAAGGGGAATCAGGAATAGAGGAAACAAAAAGCAAGTAATATAATAGCAACTATTAAGCCTTACCATTATCAATAAAGACTAGAAAGGGTCAAAATATACCAATTAAAAGTCAAAAATTGCCAGTGTATCAAAAAAATATGACCAGGTTATATGTGATCAATAGGAAACTCACTTCAAATATAATAGCCTTGGTAGTTCAAAATGAAAGAATGGAAAGAAAATACAACAGGGAGACATTAATTTACAAAAAGCAAGGCTGGTCACGTTACTATCAGATAAAGTCGACTGGCAAAGAGATAAAGCTTTCTGCCTTCAGAAAGCTTAACAAATGCCACACTATTTGAAAGTTAACACTTTCATTCTTTAGAAGTAAATTATAGTAAGGCCATCAAAGCCAGGCCATGGGGTTGGGCGATATAATTAAACAATAATTTTAAAGTTTATTTTCAAATATAATCATCCCATGGTGTTTATTTCTAATGGATATTGAACATTGTTCTATGTACTCTTGAGTGATAGAGCTGATAGGAAAATTCCATGTAAAACTTGTAATAGGACTTTGAATGGTTTCTGAGATGTTGGCAAGAAAACTCTTGAGGGCCAAACATCTATGGTGATTTATTAGAGCATCATGAATAAAGCAGACATGGCCCTTGTCCTCATAGAAATTAAGGTGAGGTTGACAAGGCAAGGACGAACTTGCCGAGCTGGGAAAATAATATAATGGTAAGGCCAGATTAAGGAATTTAGGAAGAGGAGTGATAAAACAAAGCAAAACATATTGCTTTGTTTTGTTTGTTACCAAGTTCATAGTTAAACCTGTCTACGTTTAAAGACGGAGTCCTCCTCTAGGTAACTACTCAAACTAGGCAACAGTGATTCTGTAGAAATACATTAAAAATTTATACTCTAATAAGTAAAATAAAATTGATTTTTTTTTCAATAAGGACAAACACATAAAGGTAAATAGACCTATGAAAACAGATAATCTGTGGGGGTGTAGAATTGAGGCTGTTTGTGATTTCTTCTACATAACCCTTGTTGATATAATGTGATCTTTCGAATAATTAGAAATCGGCAGGAGATGGATATACTAAATCCAGAAGAGGAGGAGAAGGCTCCTGAGTTATTCTCTCCACGTTGACAGGTCTGGGGGCACAGGGAGAGCCGTGGGCTTTTCCTCAGGTGAGCATCTGCTGAATGCCGACTTGGGGATCTTATGGCTCTAACCAGGACAGCCCGTGGTTGGCTGAGGTTCAGCTTTAAGACTTACCTTCTCATTGTTGTCTGTGAGTTCACCTACCTTCCACTTCATTTATCAAAAAGATAGGTCTAGGGCGGCACCTGTGGCTCAAAGGAGTAGGGCGCCGGCCCCCTATGCCGGAGGTGGCAGGTTCAAACCCAGCCCAGGCCAAAAAAGAAGAGACAGGTTTAGTTTAAAGTTTCTTTATATTTTTACTTCTCCAGGCATGTTTATGTAACTTAATTTTTGTGAGACTGTATCAAGGTAGGCTTAAAAAGGTTACGTCCACATTTATATAAAAGGCAAAAAAAAAGAAAACAAACCTGAGACGTACGAAGACTTTGCCACTTAGTACTTGTGCAAGCTTTGAAGTTAAACCTTCTGTGTCACTGTCTGCTTATCAATAAGGGAGCGATGATAGTACTACTTAAATTACAAGGTTGTGTGCAAATTAAATAAATTAAATTAACACACACAAATTACCTTGAAAGGTAACACATAGTAAGGACTCAGCAAATGGTAGGTATTATTTAGCATTGAATAATATTAATGCTAATAATATTTTCATAATATTAAAAATTATTATTAGCATTTCATAATATTAATGCTAAAAATATTTTAATAATATTACAAATTATTATTTTTTAATTTATTTAATTATTATCCACTGGTGCAACCAGGGTTATCCCTCTGTTTTCTGCTTCCTTGGGTCCTCACTTCTTGAGGAAGCGGCATGGTATGAAGGAAAAACAAATGGGGCCTTTATAGAAGAAAAAATCAAATTCAACTTCAAATCTGAGGTTTTTCACTGAGCTGTGAGACTTTGAAGAAGTCATTTACCAGGCGGCGCCTGTGGCTCAAAGGAGTAGGGAGCCGGCCCCATATGCCGGAGGTGGTGGGTTCAAACCCAGCCCCGGTCAAAAACCGCAAAAAAAGAAGAAGTCATTTAACTTCTCTGAATCTTAGTTTCCTCATGTTTACAATGGATTTGATGATGCTAATGTCAATGGAGGTCTTAGCCAAGGTTCTTTGAAATACAGAGCCTGAGTAAAGGATTAATCAGTGGTAGGTTACTCGGGAGAGGCCGTCCCAGGGCCTCATGAGTGAAAAAGGAGGCTCAGGAACAGGTAAGAAAGAAAATTATGTAATAGGATATAGTAGGAGGCTGGTCACCGCAGCGTGATTGGCTGCAGAGGGGGGACTCACTGGTCTCTCGGTAGGACGGCAGTTTGGCCCTGCAGGGTATTTGCAGAGGAACAATACTGTACTCCCAGACTGACCGCCAGTGGAGCCTGGCGGAGGGAACGTATCGGTTGGCCCTTCTGTTTGCTATTGGCAATTGGTCACGATTTGCCTCCTAGGGGAATTCATGTTGGAAGTTGCTCAGAAAGTGAGATCCCATATCCCATTGCGTGGCAGTTCATCAAAGTCTGGAAGTGGAAGTGGAAGTGGAGAAAGGAGTTAGGGACTCTAGGAAGGAGATTAGTCAGTCTGAAGAGGCAGAACTTCTCAGATCTGCACACTGTTTTTGCTGCAGCCGTGGCTTAGGGAGGACAAACAGGCCAGGGGGCCCAGAAATTTGAGGTGCCCGCTATACCCTTGCAGGGTGAAATCAGACATAGGGCTGTCCTAGTATTAGTTTTTAATTTGTGTCAATTCTACTGTGGTAGCAACAAGAAGGAAGGTATGACTATTAGAGTGGAATTCTAGAAGGTGATTCTAAAACCAGGGCAGAGAAGGTACAATCAGATGCTCCGAGAAGCAGCGATGTCAGCCAGTGTGCGTCTGGAATGCAGGGTGGCTGCAAGTGTCCTGTGCAAGTGTCAGGCTTTATTCCCTTACCAGGGTGTCTAGTCGTCTGGCACAAAAACAACAGTAGCTATTAGCAAGCATGAAAAAGCTCTTTTATTATTTAAAAAATGTTCATAAATTTAGGAACCTCTGCCCTCCACTGTGCAAGTTGTATTTTCTCCAGATGGCCTGTATTTGTCTTATCACCGATGACGTTTCTGTAGAGGAGTGGACACTGTGCTTACAAAGGACAGTTACTGATTCTTATCACATTAAAAGGAGCCGCTGAGAACAGGACAGTCTTCTGGCAAGACTAGAGACGTTTCTTGACTTGGGGGCAATCCCCCAAGTAACTCAGTGTTCTGGAAAGAGATAAGGTCGGTCACTCACTAGTAAGCATGTGTTAAACATTGATGCTTAGTAGTTCTTTATGAGGGTTGTGGGGAAAGAACACGTGAGGAGAGCACGTGGCAATCCTTATGCAGGCAGCCCTCATATGTAATTACCTGAACTCTCTACACCTGTTTATGTCAATGACCTTAACTCTCCACACCTGTTGTGTATAACCTTAATAAATAGCCGTTGCAGAGGGGGCTCGGGGCTACCCTGCTACTAAGGTTAGCCCGCCTCCCGCAAGCTTGTACTTCTAATCCGTGTCACGCCTGGTTCTTTCCTGCGGCGACCGAGACCGGGACATAGGGGTCCCGACAGGCTGCAACAATTCCACACACTAACTGGGGAAGATTACTTACCTTTGCATTACTTTTTCTTTTTGGGTGGGGGGGGGGATTTTTAACAAAAAACAAAAGACTTAATGGCCCCACACTTTCGCACTAACTCTAAATGCACTGGTAGCGCCTTGTGCTTCCTGTACAGTTAGGGGATGAGGGACCCTACCCTGCCTTCAGTGGATGCGCAGCTTCTCCTACGGGAGCACAGCAGAAGGGGCCACCCATCCTTGCAGAGGCAGCACTGAGGAAATCATTTCACATTAAACACTGAAGCTCAACTGTATAAATATGTCCATGTTAAAGACAAGGATATCAACTACTTTAGACAACAGCTTTCTTTGCAAAACAAAGGGTATCACATTCACACCAGCACATTTTCTGATCCCCATTAAAAATGTTCAGCTCTCACCTTGCCCCTGGCAGAAGGGACTGTATTCATTCGTTTCCTGGCCAAGGAACCCATACACCTATATATACCCTGAGGCTAAAGGCCTAAAGGAGGAGACGGGGAAAGACCAGGAGAGGAACGGAGAGAGCTTCTCTCTTCTCACTTGAATTCTCTCCCTCTACCAGGAGCTTTAGTG
>CAUYRH010142557.1:0-31083 GCA_963574655.1 Perodicticus potto | reverse complement strand
TGCTTCTGTTCCCCGTGTATTTTGCCCACAACATAAACTCCAATTTCTAATCAACCCGTAAAGGTAGTAGTGGACCGTAGTGTTAAAACCCAGTTATAGCACAAGAAATGGGGAAAGGGGCAAGGGAGGGGAGGGGAGGGGAGGGGGGAGGATGGGTGGAGGGAGGGTGATTGGTGGGATCACACTTACAGTGCATCTTACAAAGGTTCAAGTGAAAATTACTAAAAGTAGAATATAAATGTCTTCATATAGTGATCAAAAGGCCATGAAGGCTATGTTAAATAGTTCAATGAAAATATTTTAGATTGTTTATAAAGTCAGCACATTGCGCCCCATGATTGCACCAATGTACACAATTATGATTTAATAAAAATTAAAAAAAAAAGTCCAAAACAATAGATGCTGGCGTGGAGGCAGTGAGAAAGGAGCACTTACTCACCATTGGTGAGACTGAAAACTAGTACAACTCTTATGGAAATTAGTATGGACATTTATCTAAGAACTAAAAGCAGACCATTTGATCCAGCAATTCCACTATTGGATATCCACCCAAAGGAAAAGATGACTTTTTATTAAAAAGATCAGTGCATTTGACTGTTTACTGAAGCACAATTCACAATTGCAAAGATGTGGAATCAACCCGAGTTCCCATCAGTTCATGAGTGGATTAATAAATGTGGTCTATGTATACCGTGGAATACTACTGAGCTATAAAAAAGATGAACTAATACCTTTGCAACAATCTGGATGGAACTGGAGACCTGTCTCCTAGTAAGGTATCTCAAGAATGGAAAAGCAAGCTCTGTTGTTAGGTTGGAACTAACTGATGAGCGTGCGTGTGCACAGAGGGAAGTAAAAACTCAGTGGAAATCATGGAGGAGGAAGGGGGAGAAGAGAAAGGTCGAAAATCTATCTAATGGGTACAATGACCACTATTTGGGTGATGGGCACAACTATAGCTGAGACTCAAGCATTATAAAAGTAACCAATGTAACTTAGAACATTTGCACCCCCTTAATATTTTGAAAGGTTAAAAAAAAGGAAAAGAAACATGTGTGATATAGGAAGGATTAATTTATAAAAGAGCCTATTTTCAGAGTCACAGGAACCGTCTACTCTTCTGATGTAACCAATTCACAGTCCTGCCAGTAATATTTAGGATGCCTTAATTCTTTACTTCTTCACCAATTGTAGATTAAAACATTAAAAATGGCAATGGCCGTGGACTGAGGAATTCCTTATTGTGACTGTGTGATTGACTAGATTTTTGTCCATTTATAGACTATTTGCTTTTCATCTTCTGAAAATTCCTTTTCGAAAATCTAGTATTAAACTCCCCAAAATGATGGCAACGTGACACATTTCTGCTTGAGGGTGACAAAGAACACACGTCAAGAATATCCGAGTGACCAAAAATTCAACTCAATGAAAATTTTCAGAGTAAATGCTACTATTTGAGATAAAAGAAGGGAAATGGAGAAAAAATTTTTCTTCAGATGTTCCTTTTGAAAAAGGACAGTATATTAAAAGAACATAACAGTTAGAACACTTGGGGTTTTAAAGACACCCATTTGATGTATCCAAGCAGCCAGTGGACTTTGAATGCTCACAAACTAGCAAAACAACCACCTTTGACTTCAGTCTTTATTTGTAAGACATATTGCCTTAAATTATGGGATAAATGGTTTTCATTCGAGGGAGAAATCCCAAAGGAAGCAGTTTTGCTTTTAAATAGTCCTTTTGCCTTCATTCAGCAGTAGAAAGAAAATGCAAAATGAAAGGACCTTTCTATGTCATGTCAGCAGATATACGATATTTCCAATTTTCTTTTCATGACCTCTCGGAAAAACATAGTCTCAAAAGTGCTGTTCAGTTGAGAAAAGAAATGCCCAACAAGTACAGATTAATTCAATAGAAGGTGTGTGGTTTCTGGAAAATGCAGCAACAACAGCAAAATATTCCACACTTTGCTGCCATTTTAGTGAGTCATAAAGGATTTTTGAAGACCTAGCACTTTGTAATAAAAACTAATTTTTGCTAATACAGTCCCCAGACATAAGGTATTGTATTATACTGGGTTAAACACATTAGACCAAAATGCTCTCCCGTTGAAACTTTTACAGTTCCAGAGACTTCCTGCAAGTTTTATGTGTGTGAAGGAATTTGCTCATTACAAATTACAGGTCATTACAAACAAGTTGTTCTTCATGAAGAGTAGGGCGAAAGGACTGCTATTGAAATGCAGAAGGAGAAGCTCAAAGCAAAAGAGCAGCTGAAATTTTTGACTTCTTTATGCATAAGATACTGAAATGAGAACATCAGGAAGACTGAATTTCTCTGCCGTAGCAGAATTTGTTAATATTCATAGTAATTTATTGAAGCATAATTCATTTGCAGTAAAATGCATAATCGTAATTATTCATCTTAATTCTTTTTGCCAAATGCTTACACAAGTGTAACCACCAGCTTGTGAACATTCAAAACATTGTACTAACATTGTGCTCCAGAAATTTCCTGCCTTCCTTTTTCTATTTAATTCCTCTAAAAGGGAATCATTATTGTTACTTCCATCATCCATGAGCTGTACTTGTTCTTGAACTTTGCATAAATGGCATCACGGAATCAGTATTTTTTTTTTTTTTTCATCAATCTTCTTTCACTGAACATGTTTTCAATATTCACCCATGTTGCTATGTATATTAGTAGTTTATTCCATTGGATGAATATTGTGTATTGTGTTTATCCATTTTTCCAGTTTATCCAGTGTTCAGATCTTATTCATGATTTTTCAGTTATTCTAATGATGTGTTTTCAGTTATTTCTAATGATGAGCTGAATGAAGACAAAACAAGTCCAGAATCAGGAGATGCATTTGTTTTTAATGTATGTTTACTCCACCTTTTATCTGGAACATTCCGTTAGTACTTGACATTTATAACTTTGACACTTTGGTAGATTATGAGCCAACTATTGTGCAGAACATTTTTCAGAGTGAGTTTGATTAGACTCAGGCTCTGCACTTTCATCACAAACAGTTTCATCAGGAGCATTGCTGGAGTGACGCTTCATCAGGAGTATTGCTGGAGTGGCTTCCTAGCCGGTCCACGTAGTATGGATTGGTCACATGAGCGAGGACCCTCACTTTGTTCACCAGATTTAGGTGGTGGTATCTGCTTATATATATATAATTATACAGCTTAGTTTTCTCCACAAGAATAATCCTCTATTCCTTTTTTCTAATTAATAAGGATTTTATGGGGAGGTATTTTGAACCACATAACTATATTGTTTTTCTTTAAGCTAAACTAATTTAAATAAACTAAATGTATTCATTCCCATATTTATAAAAACACAGAGCCGTGAATTTCTGTTCTAGGGGTTTATAATCCGATTCTTTCATGATTTTGATGCTGGACTTGTCTTGAATTTGGACAGTAAAAGTGCTTCCTATTGATAAGGCTTCGGTGTCCCTCATTTGTGAGCATTTTCTTACTTTTTGGTACAACCTGCTCTTCTAGCCTCATCCTGCACTTCACTTGCCCTGAACCGGGAACTGGCCATTTTTCTGAAGTCCCTTGTTTCTTTTGGGGGGGAGCCCAGTGTTTACAAGCTGAGATTTGCTTACTTGGCGTGCAGCTGTTACTCCCAGGCCTCTCGGTAGAGGGAGCAGTGCACACAGCTCGCGGACATGCACCTGCTCGCACTTCCTCCCCACGCGGACGTGCACGCTCTCATACTTCCTCCCGTGTAACGTGCACGTGCTCACACATCCCCCTGATCTAGACATCCATGTGCTCACATGCCCTCCCAATAGTTTGCTCTCCGTATCTTTTGTCTTCACATGCTTGCCACACATCCAGTGCCAATCCAAAACCAGAGGCTCCATTCTAATTTTCCTTCAGTCAATATTTAACTCCCTTCTCTACCCACAAAAGCTCTAGCTCCCGTCATCCCTACTGCTTTCTTACCAGCCCCTCTTCTGTATGTAAGCAATCTCTCCATCACCACAGCCTCCTCCGTACAGATGGCCTCTGTGCGTCTACTTAGGCTCCAGCACTCTGCTCTGGGCTGCCACCACCTCGTTCTACCCAAACTTCAACCACTTGGTTAGCTGCCCTGTCTGGTTGGTCCCTAACCCTGAACCGACTTTCAAAGGTGGACCACCTTTCATCAGTCCAGGCTCTGACACTGTCCTCGGCTGGCTTTCAGAATGGGCACCACACCCTACCTGGGCCTGACGCTACACGCCAGGCCATCCTGTCCAGTGGGACATCCGTTTTACCCAGCAAAGTCTGCAACAGCCCACAGCAGCTACACACAGGACACAGCCACCTACCATGGATGCCAACCTTGCTGGAGCCCTCTTAACATCTTTATTCCTAAATGCTTCAGAGAATGAAGGAAAGAGAAGAAGAAAAGAATGGTGATGTTCAGTAGGAATATGCATTAACCATTGCTGATTCTTGCAAAAAACATTTGTTGATTTTTGCCAAACTCTTATATCCATATGGTTACACTTCAGTTATTATTTAACAAATGCAGTTGCAGATCAATCCATTAACTATTTTTTCAATAAATGTATTTGTTGAGCCTAACAAGGGATCTGCTGTTAAATTGTTTAACAGCTTTGCACAAATTATATCCAATAAACTGAAACCCCTTTTGACCTCAGCCTTAAATCAAGCCCTGATTTGTTCAATTGCCTGATGTCTGTGCCATTAGTGCCAATTTTGACCTATCAAAAACATTGGTGAACATGCCTCTTCAAGAGATAATGACTCTTGCCATCATGGGGATGTAGTAGACACGTGTGACTTCAGAAGCATACATAATAGTAAAATATGAAATAAGTAGTAGTAATGAGTTTTAAGTATTTATTAAATTTGTTTTTACTATATTTAATTATAAGGGTATAGGATTTAATTTTTATCAATGGCCATGTTTAACCAGAAGTTTGCACATTTCTGGAAATTAACCTATGAAATCTTGCAAGCAAGAACAGGCAAGCTCCAGCAATACACCAAGTGTGTCCAAATCATTGGCCCCTAGGAAATTACTCTTAATACAGTTTTTATTCAGATCTCTGAAGATACACTGAGAAACTGTGAAAATTGGGTAATCCTATTTCCAATCTGAAAGAAAAACAGTGGTCTTTGGGGAAATAAAACCAGTAACCAGACACCAGTTTTGGACACAAGCTATCACAAGTTACTAAATGTTTGATATCAGATAAACCACTTTGCTGAAACTAATTTTTTTATATATAATCTGAAGAACTTGGATTGTATTTTAGTATGCCTTATAGAAATTTCCCATCTAAACTGTTCATAATGGCCTTAACTTCTTGTTTTACAGAAAATTATTAAGTTTCTATTCCATGCCTGAATCTGGGCTCTGATCTGAGTTCATAGAGAGGAATATTATATAAATTGTACTCAGAAGGACCTGCAAGTCTAATGAGAAAGACAGAACATACTTGGGAAGACTACAATAAAACATGTTATCTGTGACACAATTGAGCTTGATTAGATCATTGTGCAGTGACAGAGAAGGAGACTGACCAGATGGGATAAAGAATACGTAGGAAAAAAAGATTTTCTTTTCCCGATATCTTTCATGCTGAAGACACCACTGGGTTGACTGTGTCTTTTTAAACTTTCAGACAGTTCAACGTTCTATACTTTGAGGTAAATCATCAGAGCCCTTTGAAACAATATAACCACTTCATTCTCATAGGAAGCTATGACAAGAAAGCAAAGGCACAAAGAAACCATAGCTGATACTGACATGTGTATCTCACTAGATGCTTTCCTACATAGTTACAATAGTAATTTTTGGCAATATACATACTCTAATATAATGTGTATTGCATAATGAATTGTTAGTCAAAAATATTGAAATTACCCTTGCAGTTTGCCCTTTTGTTTTTAACAATCCATCTTAGATATCTTTTCATCTCTTTCTAATGGCTGCATCTATTCATTCACACATTCCACAAATATTTATTTGTTGGGTTTCTAGTAAATGCAGGCACTTTACCAGGTGCTGTAGATAAAACAATGATCTGCATAGCAGAATTCCTTTCCTCAAAGAGCTTATATCCTAGTGCAGGTGGAGGAAAGTAAACACATCAACAAATGAATGTACACTATGTCAGATGGATCTAAGCGCCACAGAGAAAGGCAGGCATGGTCACGTGACCAGGGAGTGTGGTTTGGGAGTGGCAGTGGGACAGGGACATTTGAACAGAGATTTGGAAGCATGCAAAAAGAGCAAGAACAAAGAGCTACAGTCTGACTGGGGGAGGAGACCAGGTTGCCACCGTGGTACAAGTAAGAGAGAGCAGAAGACAGGGAAGGGACAGAGGGAGCCACTCAGAAATCCTCTGCATGGATGGGATGTAATTTATCTCGGTTTTCCTTCTGCTGCTGAGCCCTGAGGCTCACCACGTCCCTGTTTGCCTGCACTGTTAATGCTGCAATTAACTTCTCAGTGAACATGTCTGTGTGCACGGGTAGGTATTTCTAGAGCATAAATTCTCCAAAATAGAATTGCTAAGTTAAAATATATATATTTTATTTTTCAAGAACTATCTGAAAAAATTGATGTATTCTCCCACACTCCTGAAATCAGATACTTGATGTGATAGACAGAGGAATGGCCTCCTGTTGATATTCACACCCCAATCCCCAGAATCTATGATGGTGCTGCCTTACATGGCAAACAGGACTTCTCAGAGGCGATTAAATTAGAAACGTGGAGATGGAGAGATTGTCCTGTATTATCCGGGTGGGCTCAGTGTCACTGCAAGGTGAGAGAGACAAAGGCAGGAGAGTTAGTCTCAGAGGGATGTGGTGTGGCAAAGACTTCACTGACCATTCTCAAATGGAAAGGCCAGTAGTCTCTAGAATCCAGAAAAGACAAGAAAGTGGATTCTCTTCTAGAACCTCCAGAAAGAAATGCAGCCGTGCCAACATCTAGATTGTAACCTGGGGACCATTTCAGACTTCAGATCTCCAGAATGGTGACATAATACATTTGTGTTGCTGTAAGCCATTAAGTTTATGATGCGTGGTTACAACAGCAGCAGGAGACTAATGCCCCTGGCAAGGCTCACTTCCAGCAGGGCACAGAATGGGCCGAAGTGCTCGTTCCAGAGCTGGGTGCTGAGGTCAAGTCCCAGACTCACCACTTAATATCTGGTAGAGTACGAGTGGGTTCTTTAATATATCCATATTTATATTTCTTCATTTTAAAATTGGGGATGATGTTAATAATAGTACTGACTTCATACTTTCGTGTTTGCTTCTGTGCTTTTTGTTTTTTAAAGGATAAAATGAGTTAGCGTATGAAGAAATGCTTAGAGGAAAGGGTCTTCTGCAGAATCTCCAAGTAATAGTTAACTATTTTATTATAATTACATACCAATTTCATTTTTCTCTTTTATTAAACAGAACAAATACTAAATTTGTAGAACTATTGTATAACTTTTGCATTACATAACCATGTCACACAGCAAATATAAACGTATGAAAAATAAATTTTAAAAAAACATATGAGTATATTTATAAAAGTAACAATCCTCACTCTTATTCTTTCTGAGTGCATGTGAGTAGAGGTATATGTACACACATGTGCACACACACACACACATGCTCACTCACGTGCAAACGCGCTCACACAAATGTAGACATCAACTCGCAAAAGCACGACACGCTAAATATCGAATAACATGCACCATAAATGTTACTTTGAGCTTCTCAGCGTTGGAATAGAACTCATGCTGACTTCAGGCCACTGAAGGCCAAGAATATCTGCTCCTTCCCTCTGCATTTCATACAAAAGAAAACACAGCCAGGAAAAGCAGTAAATCTTAGTCATGCCCAAGGGCTGATCCATCTCACAAAAACACCCTCCCTCAGCACTTATTTTTCCTTCCTTTCTTTGGGAGCAGGTATTTCCCTAACAGAACCAGAATTGATTCCTTTTCTTGGACCATGAGTCTCTCAAAAGGCCTTTCTCCCAAACTGCCGGAGACTTGCATTTCCATTGTCTTGGTGTTTTCTGGGATGCTAGAAATTAAGGCGGGGTGTTATCTCCTCATCACAGTGAATCACTGGTTCCACGAGGCTCTTTGGTCTGGATTGTGATAGGCTCGAAGCATGGGATTGTTGGCCACTCTTTCAAACTCCCTCAGTGGGAATCAGCAACTGCTGTCCTCATAAATCTGGGCCTATTGTGCTCAACCTTCTGCTGAGAGAGGCAGGACATCCTGATGAGCATCAGACTAGTCAAAGAAACCTGCCATGGAGAAATGGGAACCAGAGGAGGACCTGATGTTTGTCCACCTTATAAACTCTATGACCCCTGCCACGCACTGGCAATGACCATGTTCAGCTCATTGTCCTATAGGTACAGCTGTGGGTACAGGCTCCCCCTTTTCCACAATTTTCTGAGCTTGTAAAGTCAGTGCCCTCACCTTTCTATCCAGGCCTGAGTATAGTGTCAGGTACATAGAAGGAACTCCATAATTTATTGATAACTGATTAAATTAATCACATAGACTGACATTTTAAGTTATAAGGCACAGGCACCAGGCAAACAATGGTATTATGTTTTTAATTATGTTTCTAAATATCTGCCTCAATTTCTCAGAAACACCAAAATTTATTGTTAAAATGAATAACAAGTGCCGTTGTTTGCTGTAGACAGAAGCATCTTGCAGAACCTCTTTGAGTACTGTTAGAGGATAATGCTCGTTGTGTCCCTAGCTGTCTCGTTTCAGAGGTCCCTTCTAGAGAGACTGCCTGGTGCCGGCATTTGAGGTGGGACAGCATGTCACAGAGCAGGTGTGTAGAGTTCTTTTAAATATCTGCACACCATGTATGAAAACGCTTAACAGGTGTTATTGTGCATGGGTGACTCTTTTCATTCTGCAGCCTTGCTAAAACAGTTGAATTAGAAGCTATTAGAGGTGATAATGAATTTGCCAGGTTTTTACACAATCGTTGAGGATTTTATAAAGAAGAGAATCTAGTTCTCTGAGGGCCAGCAGGTGAAAGTGTTCCTTGGGGATGCTCATTCACAGGCTTTTCTCCAGCCAGATGAACCATTTTTGGCTGTTGTTCTTAATGTGCAAAATAAAACCAGCTATTCATCTGGGGGCATTGCCAAAGCATTATGTAGCTTGAACTCTTTGAAAAACTGAAAAATAAAAAAATCTAAGATTTTTACATTTCGGATCATCTATGTAGTAGTAGAAAATGATCTCTCAGTTATGTCATAAGCATTTTAAATTTTATTCCTAACTTCATTGTTCTTTTCCTCTCAAGTACTGTTTTCATCCTACTAAAAGTGTGTTTCTTACACAACCAGGTATGGTCCTGTTACTTGTCCTGAAAACCATCTTTGGAACCCCACGGTCTAAGAACATTTCTTCCCTAACATTTTCACTCCATGGTCTGTTCATAATATCTGTATGAATCTCAGGGACAAGCAGATAAATTTACTTGTGGCTAAAAGAAGCGACTGTCCAGATTTGGCATACATGGTGGGAAACCACCAGCCTGAAGAAGGCGCAGTTATTCAGCGTGTCTTCCACGTCCACCACATAACTAAGTATTGTTCCCAGACCCCCCATTCTGCTCCCCTCTGTGATGGAGCACCAGAGACTGGATTTCCTGTCCTGTATAACACAAACATACATGTTTTCATAAGACAAAATATATGAAGCCAGGATTTTAAAAATACTAGGCAAGAACTGATAACAGTTAGGGATCCCAAAAAGATGCAAAAGAAATGAGGTGAGCACACGATGGCCCCAGCTGCTTCGCAGGCCACAGGACAGGGTGGGAGAAACCAGGTGGAGGTGTGCTGGACTCCCTGAGCAGGGGGCACAGCTGAGAGCCCAGGGAAGACAAACAGCTCTGGCTCATGGACAGCCTGCTAGAGGGACGAGAGGAGCGCAGAGAGAGCTGTCCAGAAACACACAGAAGATACCCCATAGTAGTCAACTGAACACCCTGAAGCCAATGCATGTGAAGAAACTACTGACATCTGGGGAAAGAGCCACCTGAAAGGACGAGATGGAAGAGTGCCCTCTGAGAACTCAGGGGCTGTGTCTGCTCTCACCAGCCAGAGCAGAAACCTCAAGGTTACCTCCATTTCAGGCAGAGTACGTGAAAGGGTCTGGCCTCCGTAGTGAGAAGTCAGCCCTAGGCTCTGTGCTGTTTACCAATACTTCAAGGATTATAAACCTTTCCAGCCTGGATAATCGGAACACACACTATTCCTGGAGGTGAGAATTGGACACCAGATACCGTCCCCTTTAACCCTCTTGAAAGCTATTTTGCCTGGCCTGAGATAGTTAACTCCAGAATGGCAAAAATATCTATCACTTTTTTTTATTTATTTATTTTTATTTATTTATTTATGTATTTATATATTTTGGTGATCCAGCTCTCCCCCTGGATTTGTACTTTTCTTTTTTTTTATTAAATCATAATTGTGTACATTAGTGCAATCATGGGGTACAAAGTGCTGGCTTCATATACAATCTGAAATATTTTCATCAAACTATTCAACATAGCCTTCATGGCATTTTCTTAGTTATTGTATCTATCAATAACAAGACAAAATTCACAAAGTCTGGCATCCACTGTTACAGCCCATATAGCCTATGGCTAGGAGGAGTGAGAGTTATAAGAAATACCTGTATAGCTCAATAATGGAACACCTGGGTGGAAAGGGCATGGAGAAGAAGTTAGCTCTCCTAACAAGCACGAGAGCTCGCGAGATGAGAGCAGAGGTGAATTGGCAGTCTCTGCACCTGTGGTGTTGAGAGGCATGAGATCAGCCTTATATTAGGCTGGAGGAGAAGGCAGTCAAAGAGCATGCAGATTCTATCACAGACCTGCTTACTTTGACTCTGTCTCCTCTCCTGCCTGCAGAACACCAGCACGGTATCTCTCTGCTGAAGATTACCAAGCTCTAGTAAAAACTAAGATCTATCTTTCTAAGAAGACTGCTTTATTCTCTCTGAGACTCACACTCTCTTTCTCTCTCTCTCTCCTGCTAAAGTAGATAGCCCTCAGGCACCTAAGGGAAACTGAACCTGAGCAAGGTAACTTAGCAGTCCATGTCTGGAACCTAGTTAAGCTGGGCCCAGACCTGGCCAGTCCAGGGCCCTGACAAGAAGTGTCTGAAGTGACATGTGACAATCCAGTGAAAAATTACAAGGCATGCAAGAAAGAAAATATGACCCATGAAGAGGAAAAAAGACCAACGACTCTAAATGGGCCCAGAAATAACACACACATTGAACAAGCAGAGAAGGACACTCAATCAGTTTTTATAGAGAGATATACAATAAATATATAAATATTTATATAAACACTATATAACCCCATATTGATAGAATGTCCTTCTCTGCTTATTCAAAAAGTTAAATACAGTCATGAAAGAGAATTTAGAAGATCTAATTTTTTCTCCTAGTGGTAAAGAAGATAATGTGAGGAAATGAAAGAAAAAAAATCAGTGAAGGGGACCCACAGCAGATTAAACATTGAAGAAAAGATAAGTGAACACAAAGACACACTAACAGAAACAATCCAAAAGCGAACACAGAGAAGAAAAACCGAGCACTGGAAAACAATCTGGAAACACAGCTGTGGCTGTTTTCCAGTAAAACTTTATCTACCAAAAGTAGATGCACAGGCCACGGGTGACTAATCCTCATTTTAGATGAAAGTGGAGCTAAACTCATGTGCTTAATCTTCCACGTTGAATTAAAAATGCAGTGATTCCTGTGCTCAATAAAATATACCCGTTACTTAATATAATTCCTGATATAACAGGTGGTAAGTTCATATTTATTTAGTGAATTAATATTTATTTATTTAGTGACTAAATATACCACAAACTTTTGTGGCATGAATAAGTGAAATAATGAATCGATCTATTTGGAGAAATTTTCAGAAAACACCAGCCTTAGGATTTCTTCCTTCGATAAAATCGTTTGAACCTAGTATCTTCCTCTCCCTGGTATGAAATGTTTACATCCAGCCTGATAGTTTTTATGGGACAAGAAAATAGTTTTTCCAGCACATTCTACAATCAATTTCTGGAACTGGAGAGAGAACTTGCTTTCCACTTAACTTGAATGAGGTAGATGCCCTTCATTTGAAATTCATCAACGCTGTGAAAGCCATTTGCAGGGAAAACACAGGTGCTGTTTTTCCATAAATTATTTGGGGCCTCTGTGGAGCCCAAGCAAAGCAGAAACGGCAGGGAGTTTGCAAAATTGTTTTCTATATTTGAAAATGCCACCTAAATGGAAAATGAAAAGGAGAGGAACCTGGCCAAACACAAGGTTTTGTGGAGAAAGGAGGAGAAAGGAGCCAGATTCCAGGAGGATATTATTTTAGTTCAAAAGATACTTCTTTTCCCATGGGAAAATTTTGGATGATTTTGGTGAGAGAGCAAACATTATGTTATGGAATCATAAAACTACAAAGTCTGAAGAATGAATGGATTCTAAGACCAAACCTCACTCAAGTGTGAATCCTCACTTCCGTCTTCCACCAAAAGGGTGTTCCCTTGTGTGTGAGCATCTCAGGGACAAAGTGCTGACTGCATCTGAGACACGACTCCGTATTTACAGAGCTTGCTTGTTCTGTCTACCACCCATAAAAACACATTCTCTTCATTCAAATGCATCTTCTGCTTTTTTGAAATGGTAGAAACTGACAGGGAAAGGGTTCAGAGGCAATTACAACCCAAGGCAAGGCAGAGAAAAAAGAACCAAGAACCAAGTTCATTTGAACATAAAACATTTGTTTTGTTACTTGCAACTTGTTTGAATCTGCCACTCTCTGAAATTTTTTAAGGTACCATTTCCTCACTGTAGTGCAAGAGGTTGAGGCTGAGGATGTTTGCACTGGATTTGGACAGACCAGAGAAAAACCGAGGAGCCGAAGGTAACTGTGACATGCCCTTTTATTCAGCTCAAAGCGGCAGAGAAACAAGCATAGGAAACCCACATAGGTGGGAAGCCTGGAGCCTTATATAGCGGATAGAACAACTGTGGTTCCGAGTCAAGAGCTAATTACACAAGAATGACATCATGTTGCTTAATTACGGTTGCTTAAGGTAATATGGCACCTTAGGTCAGATCCCACCCATTAGTCTCCCACCACCCATCCACCCTCCCTCCCCTCCCGTCCCCTCGCCCTCCTCTTCGCTCCTTCTTTCTGGGCTACAATTGTGTTTTATCATTTGTGTGGAAGTGTGGGTGATTATATATTGGTTTCATAATAGTACTGAATACATTGGATATTTTTTCTTCCATTCTTGAGATACTTTACTGAGAAGAAGATAATCTAATAAAAAAATAAAATAAATAAAAAGATAACATGGCACCTGCCAGGGCCTTCAGGTGAGAGAGTCTAATCATCTCATCTTTCCCACAATCACCTATAGAAAGATAGTATTAGGCTGGATCAATATTTATTAAGTGTTAGTGCATATGAGAATCACCTGGAGCACTTGTTAAAGTACAGATTATGAGATCTCATAATCAGAGTCTGTAGTCTGCCAGGTGGGATGGGCTGTAGCATTTGCAGTTCTAACTTGTTCTCAGGTGATACTGATCCTGATTCATGTCTTGCACACTGAGAATCCCTGAGCCACACAACCCAAACGGTAGATCTTTAATATGCATATGGGAGCCTGTGGTGAGAAGTTTTCCCAGTAAGAAGAGCATGGTTAAAAAGATTTAGGAAATTATAATACACCATTCACCTTTTAGAGGTTCAAATTTCACTTTGCCATGATGCCAGTTATAAGGAAATCTTATAGTTAAAGGAAAAAAAAAAAGTCAAACTATTTGACTTCATTTCACCTAATATCCCTAACATTTTTGATCAAATTTGACATATCTGTTGATATTTTATCCATGAATACCCGAATTATTATAAAATACAGTGAATTAATATGAATGCCTACTAGGTCTTAACCTTGTTGAGTATGGTGGTAAGTGTGGAAAACAACGAATATTTATAGAGTAAATATGTGGAACAGTAAACACTCAGAGTCCTTCTTCATCCTCCAGATTTATTAGATAGGAAAGTTCCAATCAATCAGGGGAGAGAAAGCACACAGAATTTTAACATGGTAAGTTTAATAGGAAAAATCATCAACTGTAAAGAGGGCATTGGTATAAAGGAAGATTGGCAAGAAGTGAAGTCTAAAGAATGTAGGAATCACTGAAGTAAGGAGCAGCCAGTCCTCCTAGGTCTGAGACGGAGGGCTCAAAGAGGAGGGCCTCACGAGGATGCAATTGAGACCTTCTGGGGGAGACACGCCCATCATTGACTAGATAACACAAGAATCTCTGTGCTTCGTGCCAAGGGAACTTTCTGATAACCTCTCTCCTGAGCTTGCTAGAACTCTGCCCTGCGTAGTCCTAGAAAAAGCCACAGGAAGGTTTCTTAGTGGAAGCACCCAACTACAAACCCAAGGGAAGAGGAGCTCCAGAGGAAGTTGCCATCACTGGGTGCACTTGATCTCTGTGCACTGCATCAGCCAGGTGTCAGTCCAGCTACTGATGCCACAGCAGTGGGGACATGGCACTACCCCAGGAGCAGGTGCAAGATGAGCCCAGTGAATGACAGGACCCTGCCAGGTGAGCAAACCAGAAGTGGAAGGGAACCCTGCTTCTTCCCGCCATCTCTCTCCACTGCCCTCTACTAAAATTGCTTAGCATTGTGCTGGGTAGTAAAGGAGAAATATTCACCAGAGACATCTCTATTTTCATACATCTAGCAATGAAGAGTAGATTAAGAGCTGGGAGGTAATAAATTGTTAACAGACATCTGTGTGTTACTTTGGTAGCTCTTTCTGTTTATAGAAATTCTGTTCAACAACTAACTTGTTGACAAGTCAACGAGTCAGACATTGTCCTACTCCATACTTCACACTTTGTGTGGCACAATTATTTTTTAGGACATTGATCCACAGAGGTGCAAATTTTAGCAGGGAGGCAGATATCTGCCCATCAACATTTATTACGTGAATATTTAAGGAGTGTTAATTATGATCACGGGCAATGTTGCATCGTGGGCACTATCTATAAGAAAGCCCAATCTGAAGGAAAAAACAAACAAGTAAACAGATATAACCCAAATAAGTGCTCATGACTTAAATAAGAATAAATTCCAGTACCTTCTCTGGAGCTTATGTTACCATGGTAACCTGTGACTCAGCTCCTGATTCCAAGGAGTTTGAAACATTAATAGATCAGCCTGCTACCTGTTCTATAGTTCACCAATCCAGAAATGTCCCTTTATAAAAACATCTTCCTCATGTGGCCTCTGTATACAGATGGCTTTATTGTATGTTAAATAAGATGAAGAAACAATGTTTATAAGATAAAGGAAAAATCATCCTTGTCACTAAAAAATTGTTTTGGGGTCATGCAACCACCAGAACTTTTTCAGTGGTTTCCTTCACCTCATGTACCGCCAGCTTCAGACCACATTCTAATTTGTCATTCCTTTATTCGTTTATTTTTCCTTCTCACCACTTTCTCTAACAATAGCCCCAGGAAGTCTCACATTTTCTTACTATTTAAGTCTGGGTCAACTGAGCTATCTTCAGCCCCAACTCACCTGTTTAACTATAAGATTTGAATATTGAAGCCAACCTGTGTGGTCAACGATAAAAGAGGTACCAACGGCTCTCCATCCTGATTAGAAAAAGATTCAAACTCTAAAGCTTGGTTTATCTGGCTCTGTTTCATCTGGCCTCTTCCCTCCCTTTCCCTCCCTTCCTCTTCCACTCTGCTCTGACCAGCAGAGGGCCTCCCCATGGCCTCCCTTGCTGCCTAAGTCCCTGACAATGCCTCGTGACTCAGTTAGAACAGGTGGGAAGAAATGAAGACAGGAAATGGAGGAAGGAGGAATGTGGGAAAGGAACCTCAGGAAAAAATAAGACACAGGAAAAAAGAAAAAATAAGAAAAGTGATAGGGAGGAAATGAAGGAAGGAAAGATACAAGAGAGAAGAAGAGCTGAATTCAATGGCAATTTCTCTATCTGAACTAGCTCTGTTTCTTGTTTAATTGCTAGGACTCTCCCATTTTAACATTCAAAAGTGATGGCTGTATGAAGGTATTCAATGCTGACAATTTTCTTTCGTACCTTTATTTTTTCTGAGCTATTTTATAGGTATATATACATACCTTCTATGTCTATATTTCCTCTCCCCCCTATTTATAAATGATAGTATGTTATAGACACACACTAGACATACCATTTTGCATTGCAATCTTTTCACTTAAAATACATCTTCATTATCACTGCATGAAGAGCTTCCTTAGTTTGAATGGCTACCTTAAATTCCATGGAATGATTTTATCCAGTTGATTTAACCAATGACTCACTGATACACCCTTAGATTACATTCTAATCTGTAATGTAATTGTGTGTGAAAAGTTGTGTTTTCTGTGTGTGTATAAATACAGACAAAAACTTCAAACTTCTGGTAGTATAGTCACTGAATCTTGGAATTGCTATATCAGAGCACACAGGCTTTGTGATCTGGATGATGAACGTGGAAAATCACCACCCCAAGTGAGTCACCATTTTACATCTCCAGGATTGCTATGATGTGAGTACCTGTTCACCTACAGTCACATCAAAACAATCAGCTACCAAACCCTTGGCTTTTTTCAGTCTTACAGGTGCAGAATGGTACCCTGTTCACTTATTTATATCCTTAGACGTCAAGTTCCCACATTCACACATTGGAATGATAATTTTGTGTTCATCGTACACTATCATCACAAGACTATATATGGCCCTCCTTCACTGTCTTTCATTTCTACAACTAATTAATTAACTTATTAGCATGATTACACCCATGATCCTCAGGGCACAACCCAAAAACTAAGCGCTAACTGGATGTACATGTAAGTAAACAGATGTACTTGGGTCTCTAGAGGGTTTCCTTTGCCTAATTTAGAGGAGCCAGCATTCTCTGTCCTAAGGGAGAAAGGGAGGTTAGGCTGACCACCTGCAACACATTCTGCAGAACTTTGACAGAATTCTCATGATGCCGGCCTTGCCTGTGATGTCTCACCTGCTTGCCCCCATACCCGTTGCCATCAGATACAGTAACCTTAATTCACCTTCCTGATAACCTTTCAGGAAGTTTCCACTGCTCAGGAATCTCAGGTGTGTCTGCTGGGATGGCATGGAGAGAGACACCACCAGCCCGTGGACCAATGCAATTTCCTCTTGCTGACAGAGCCGATGAGATAGAAGCTTCTTCACACTCACATCTGTGCTACCTCTGCTGCCAACACCGGGTAGGGACAGGGGACTGAGGGGAGCATCCCCCCTACTCATTGAAGACTTTGGAAAATGGCCCACAATATTTCACCTCGAAAGATACTTTGTGGCTCGGTGCCTGTGGCTCAACGGGCTAAGGCGCCAGCCACATACACCTGAGCTGGCAGGTTCGAATCCAGCCCGGGTCCGCTAAACAACAATGACAGCTGCAACCAAAAAATGGCTGGGCGTTGTGGTGGGTGCCTGTGGTCCTAGCTACTTGGGAGGTGGAGGCAGGAGACTCACTTGAACCCAGGAATTGGAGGTTGCTGTGAGCTGTAATGCCATGGCACTCTATCCAGGGTGACAGCTTGAGGCTCTGCCTCAAAAAAAAAAAAAAAAAAAGAAAAGAAAGAAAGAAAGAATCTTTGTCATAAAACTAATGGCTATAGAAGAATACCTATGTGAATTTCCCTTCATGAATTCTTGACGCCCCCTCCTTCCTCTTCTAGCTCAGGTGTCATCCCCAGGGTCATGTGCAACATGCCGTACCTGGCGTGCATTCCCTAGATGCTCTTCTAACCTCAGCAATATAATACTTGTTGAATACATTTGTGATAGAATGTATTAAATTTAAGATTGTGACATAATGAGTCAAAGAGTCAAAGAAGAATTTGGAGTCGAAAAGAGGGTAGAAACAAGAATTGCACAGAGGAAGAGGAGGGGCGGCCCAAAGAATTAATGAAGATGGGGGTCATTCTGGGATATTTAAGGTGGATCATTTCATTAATCTTCAAAACTATTGTGGGTCGAATAGAAGGACGAAAGAGACATAACTAAAGTACTGGGTAAAATGAGGGAAGGGAAGGTGAAGAAAGGATCTATTTTTCAGAATAGCATGTTAAGGAGACAAAATTCCAGATTCACAAATTAGACATAAGGTCTCAAGCATTTTAGAGACTTGGTGGTGCATGTTGTTTATGAGTAGGTAATAAAACAGATTCCCAATTTACAAAGTGAGGCACAAGCAAACCTGAGACCAGAACCAGTTTTCTTGACTCTGAGTTCCCCACACTGCCTCCACTGCTCTAGAGTCCAGAGCCTAAGGAAGCGTCGAAGGGAAGGATAAACAGAGAAATCGGGAAATTGAGAAGGGTGATGAAAATGCAGCATAGGGTGGAACAGGTGAATAAAGAGAATGAAAGGACTCATGTCTGATTCAGAGGGGTTTCACTTTATTTAACATTTAATATCTGTGATTTAATGGTGGTTTGGCACATAGAACAGAAGAACAAAAATAATGAAAATATGATGCTGGTAATACCACCCACTCAGTGTGAAATACTGAGTCCTGGCAGGGGTGCATTCCGGATCAAAAGTCTTCGCTAGGAACAACCCAGTATGCACAAACAAATACCGATAATTCATAGTTCTTTCATCTAAATTAGAAAAAAGAAATGTCAGGTGTCTATAACATGTACCCTGTTGTGATCTGCTTTATAAAGAAAAATAAAGCAGCCCAAAGTCTAAAGGGATGAGCTCATTGTCATATCCCAAAAGAACAGTGGATTGGGGAGAAAATGATAAAAGTCCACTGAAAAGTCAAATTTGCTTTGTCATTCATATTCTTTATGGGTTTTATCTGTGCACATAAAAGCAAGTATGAGGCCATTAACAAATAGAAGAGCTCATCTTTTAAATGTTTAATTATGGTAAGTAGCCAATAGTTGTATATATTTATGGAGTACATGTAATTTTTGATACGGGTATATAATGTGTGATTATTACAAATCAGGGTAACTCGGCTATTCATCACCTCAAGCATTTCTAGGTTTAACATGATCACATTGTAATTATAGTATATTGGAGGCTTTTGATGTACCACACATAGTCTTTGGCCTTGTGGGAATGTGGTTCTTGCCATCACATAGTGTACGGTGTTCCGGGAAGGCTAAGAGCACGAGCAGGTGTGGGCACTCCCACATCACATGAAGCTAACTCAGATGAGCATCAGTTAAGAAAAATAATTAACTTCTTTTGATATTATCCTCAAAACTTTATATAGGTTTCCTCACTTAATTCTCCCCACAACCCTCTCCAGAATGCCTTATTAACCCTGTGACTGACTGGGTGAGAATTTTGGAGCAGACAAAAAGTAACTTCTGATTTCTACAGTCAATGAGAGGCACTAATTATGTTCCAAGATTGTCACAAACATGATTTTGTTTACACAGAAGCCATGCAAAAGAAATCATAAGGTTCATCTTACCGAAAATAAAGCTGTAATAATATACCACTGATATCTGTCTTCTGAGAGCTCATAGAAATCAAACCAGACATTTCTGGAGACTGAATTGTGCACTTGGTTCTAAATCATTTGAAGGCAATGAAAAGAAGTTTTGTGATGGAGGCGATATTGAGTTTATCCTATTGGTTTGGAAAAGGTAATTGGTAAAGACTAGAGGGAGTGTGAGAGGCAAGGCCAGTATGCTGAAGAAGAAGAAGGAGAAGGTGAGAGTCAAGGCCAGGATGATGGCAATTTGAGGGTGTCAGGAGAGAAGGGGTGGTTCAGTGTCACTCTAAGACATGGATGGGCTTGACCAAGCAAGTGGGGCCCATCAGCGAAGGCCTCGCTTATGAAAATAATGAGTGAGAGCAATGGCAGACTTCGAAAGGCTCTGATTTGTCCTGCCTAGATTGAAGACCAGGTAGTTCTAAATTGAATCCAGGCTTCCCATCGTTCACAATAGACCTTCTCATGGCAGAGCTGCAACCCAGGAACCTTTTAAGGAGTTCATTTAAAATCTTGAAAGCTTTTTCAAATACCAAAAGGCCCCAGGACTTCACTTACATGTAAATACAGTTGAGAGTTTAAATTCTAAGATTTAAGAATGAATGGGGGAAAGTGCTTGGAAATAAATGTTATTTGGGGGGGAAAAGTGGAAAAGTGGTGAACAGTGAGGGACAGGAAAGACCTGGATACACCCAAAGCTACAGGTTTCCGGTAATCGCCTGTGCCCTTGCTGCGGTTCTCCAAAGGTGATCATAAGCGAGAGAATTAAATTCAAAAGCCGACTTCAGAAAGAAAGAGCCACTGGACGCCAGGATGCAAGAGAAGAAAACACTTAGAATGACAGCACAGCTGGGCTCGGGCCGAGTGACGCGTCCAGGTGGCTGTTTGTATTACACACCCGTCAGGTCTGGGTCCTTGATTCAGGGACCACTAACGGGTGTGCGTCCACAGAGAAGCCCTAGTCCCATCCAGATGGTGCTCTGTGCACTTTGGTCACATGCCCATGAACCCTAGGACCTCAGCAGGGAATCAGCGCCATTGAATCTTGTCTCGTTGTCTTGGAGACAAAGAAGATAACGGATGCTGAGCTCTTCAGATACTTTCATTGGTGAAAGAATGCAGAGAAAAGAAAGAGGCAAAGCAAAAAGGTGAGCACAGCACAGAATCTAATGAAGAGACAGGTGCAAATGAGACTTCCAACCTGGCTCCTCCCTTCATCTCTGAATCTACATCTGAGACATTTAATTTTAATTTTACTAGAGTCTCTATTGCTTACATGTTGTTCTTTACACAATATGAAATTTTTCTATTTTTTATGAAAATCTTATATTAAAACCTATATCGTTTATATGTTCTATAAAATATTACAGAATAACAGATTCTGTAAAATCGTATGGTTTTCAACAGAAAATACAAGATTAACAATTTAAGAAAATACAAAATAGATAATAAAAATGTGTCTGCTAGTACACCAAAGAGATAACAATTATTAATACATAGTTTCATTTTTTTGTCTTTTACTATTAATGTACTTACTCACACATGCAAAATTTTTGACTAACCTGAAACTATACTTGATAGAAATTATATTTAAAAACTATATTGTTTAAATTATATTTAAAAATTCTAGGGTGGCGTCTGTGGCTCAACGGAGTAGGGCACCGGCCCCATATGCCCGAGATGGTGGGTTCAAACCCAGCCCTGGCCAGAAACTGCAAAAAAATAAAAGAAAAAAAATTCTATTTGTATAAGATACTACGTAAATTATTTTGCATTTCTTACTATAATGTACTGTTACTGTATGTTTTTCACATACTCTATTAGGAAAACCCTGAGTTATTGCTGGATTAGCATCTATGAACTTACCTTGTCTCTCCAAATTGTTGTTATAAAGGACCTTTACAATATTAAATATGATGTCTCTTCCTAAGAGCCTTGAAGTTATCTTTAGAAAATATTGAAAATTACCTGAATAGTTTGGGACTAAAGTTCAAGAATCATATTTTGACCTCAAATACCCATGTGGGTTTGGCTGGACTAATGCCACAGTTTATGAAAAGCTGTAACACCTTTTGGGGAGATTTTCAAATAGAGAACAAAAGTTTTCTTCATTAAACAGTCAAATCTGTACATTGGTTAAATACAGTGAGTATATTATAAAATCTCAAGTCAATGGATCTCAGACTTGAGGAGATAGAGAGAATTCTTATTAGATAATGACGTGCACGTCACTTAGAGATCCTGATAGTATAAGTCAGTTGTTCAGGCATGAACCTTGATGAGCTTGGCTCTGCTTGACACATGATGCTCACCTAATTTGTTCTCTCCAACCTATAACTATCCCCTAAATTTTGCACCAACACACCTCACCAGTGTGTCCTCAGAAGTGGAAACAAGCAATCACATGCGGCCCTGGGTACAGCTGAGAACAATTTACCATCTTTATAAACAGTGAAACTTTCATTGTTAGGTGTTTTGTGTTGGGTCAAAATGTTCCTAACATAACGAGGCTACGAAGGCAGCCTTGTCTTAAAACATGCATCACGTGGTGGGTGCAGGATCACGGGAGAGAAAGACTGAGGTGTGCAGTAAAAAGCTGTAAGCATGACTGACTCTCAGGGCACCTGATACCCCCAAGCTTGGTTTTATAACCTTAACCTACACAGTATTTAAAAAACCCCAAAACAAACAACAAACATTGTAAAAGATTAATAATGTTTCCAGGAATTCCACCATACAGAGACAACTGCTTTCAGGGTATTGATACGTTTCTATCCAAATAAATATAGAATAATATAAATGCTGTCTTATTTCTTTTGGTAAAGGCCATGTCGATTCTGTTCTTTATTGAAATGTGCATATTATTTGTCATATATAGAATATAATTTATTGAAGCACTTCTTGGATGTGGAGTGTATATGCTGTTTACATCATTTATTATCATAAAAGGTATTCTGATGAACATCATTTGTCTGAATTCCAAATTATCATAAATCCTCAAAATGGACTCCACTAAGATTCCTACAGACTTAGAAGTGTAGGGTATAAAGAAAAAAAGCTTAAGTGACAGTATTGATACATTTTGCCAAAATACTTTTTAAAATATTGCATAATTTTGCATTCTCACCAGTCAGCAATAAGATTGTCTCAACACACACCTTTAATGACACATTAGTTTTCTTCAAAATGCCACTTTGACAAAATACATAACATTATTGTATCTGATTGCTTGTAAGTTTGGGGAGGTTTTTTCCTAATGTGTCTATAGAGCATTGATACTTTTTCTGCTGCAAAATTTTTGCTCATACATATCGTTCACTCACTAGTCTTGTGTTAGTATTTTCCCTAAGTTTTGCAATGCATGATTATAAAGGCACTTTGTGTTTATTGAATGATTTTATAAAATAATACAATAAATGGGCAATGAAATTTTCCCTGTAAAGTCACCCCATGAAAAAGACAAGTCATACCGTGCCTTCTCATGTTTTCCAGTCTTATACCACAAATATACTCACACGTTAACTCACACATGATTCCTGACAAAAATGGAATGATGCGATGTGTAAAAGTTCATCTCAATTTTTAACTTAACCCTAGTTAGGGTTTTAGTATTTCTTCTCTTGTTTCAATACGTTGCTGAAGCATAATGTTAAAAATGGAATAACGTGTCTTCATTTGGGCGTGTCATTACACATCTAATCAAATCACCTTATTGAATGTTTTTATTTTTTATCCTTTCACTGCCGTGAACACCCTGACACACAAAAGTTTGTAAGAAAGATCCTGTTCCACACCACTGCACTGTACTGCCTCCACTTAGCAATATTTTTCAAACATGAAACCTTATCTGTTATGATTCTCATTTATTTTACATGTCTCTCTCACTATCTGAGCTTTCACTAACCAAATATGTTCTGTGGCAGTTTTCAAAGACGTTTTATCAAAAAACTCAACATCTGAATTGAAAAGCCCCTCTAACACATTTGTCACGCTCGCCCGCATTCGCATGGTCTGCACGCCTGGGTGGAAGGAAGGGGCTCGCGCCGGAGCCTTATCTCAGCTGCTCTTCTCACAAGACCACGTCAAGAGCTCGTGCCGCCCAAATGTGTCGTGCGTTACTAATACCATCTTTTCCTCATTATTAAGAAAGAACGTTTTAAAGAAATTGCAAAAGCCAATGAATGAAATAAGAAAACTGAATGGGCTCACAGATAATTATTTAAAAGACCTAACAAAGTCTATGCATGAAGAGAAAAGTTGGGAGTGGAAAAGCAATTTGAGGGAAGAGAAACCTAGCATTTTCTCCCGAATATATTCCAATGGGGCCCCACCCTATTCTACCAACCACAGTGGCAGTGAGGGTAAACAGTGACTCCGTGTTACCCACCCAGGTATGGTCCATTGCTGTTTTACTCAACAGCTTCCCATTGCACCAGCATCTGATGCAGTTATTTGATTCCTTCTTCCAGAGATACTTTCTTTCCTCGGCTTCCAGGATAGCATATTTCCTGTGACTGTTCCTTATCTTTCTAACATGAGAATGCTAAATGGACCTAGACGTTAGTCTCTGGATCTTACCTCTTCTCTGCCTGTGTTTATTCCCAAGTTTATCTCATCCCATCATCCCATTTAAATATTATCTATGAACAGGTGACTACAAAATCTCAATCTCAGTCTGACATCCCCATGGTACTTCCTCCCAACTCTCTATCTTTATACCTTGCATTTTTATGTGCTCTCTGGGAAGGATAGAAAACCCATAGGTAGCGTTTGGTGATACTTGTGGTGCAAATGTCCCCACCATGGCCAGTTTCAAGCCACCATCATAACACTGCCTCCCTTGAACCTGTAGTATTCAGTTCCACACAACCACCAGACATATCAACTCTGTACTTGAACTTTCCTTTGGTGTTGAATAGGTTTCTGGAACATAATAGTTACAAAACAAAACCATTAATTTCTCCCTATTCTAAACCTGGAAAGGAGTTTTCCAATGGCTATAAACCTGGGGGTAGAATTACAGGGATTCATGTGTAGTGACTGTTCAGTCAAAGACAGACCTCATAGATGATGGTGGTCCTGTGATTATAATACTGTATTTTACCATACTTTTTCTGTATTTAGACATGTTTAGATACACAAGTACTTATCACTGTGTTGAAATTGCCTACAGTATTCAGTCCGGGTAGCGTGCCATACAAGTTTGTAGCACAGGAACCAGAATTTGTACTATGTGGCCTCCATATGTAACAGGCTACACATTTGGATTCATTATGTTTGCACAATAACAAAATTACTTAATGACACATTTCTCAGTATGCACCCCCATTGTTAAGCGATGTGCGATTGCACGGTGGGACACCTGGGACTGCCCCAGCTGTCTCTCCTGAATAAGGATGCAAGCTTGCAGACTCAAATCTTGGTTCTAGAAAGAGGACAGCCCCGTGTTTGGGAATAATTTCCTAAAAAGAAAAGCAAGAAATGTTTCTATAATCATAATGTAGTCATGGATAAAAAAGGGCAATGGTACGGTAAGAACAGAACTTTACACACCTCCTAATACCCACCCTTACAAGAGCGTGGCATAGAGAGCTTGGGCGTCCCCACTCTAGGGACCCAGGGAGCCATGCTGGGTTGGAGCTGAATCTGTTTCTGCCCTCTGTGGCCTCATTGCTGAGTATAAGATTTTCTATCTTGGACTATTTAGCACAGACACTACATCTAATCATATTCCTGTGTGTTCACACAGTGTGCTCGTGTCAGCACGGGTTCTTCTTCCTGTCAATTCACAGTTCACTGAAAACCTCCACACACAAGCAGGATTAGAAAGTGGAACTAGATCTGGCTCTTTCTTAATCATCAGTAATTTCAGACAGAGAGAGAATTTCATAGGGTGCTATAACAATGCACTCACCAGTGAGATCTCATGTTTGATAACAACTCTGAAATTTTTATTTTTTATCTTTTTATTGCCATGATTATGCATAGTTGGCAGGCATTTTTGTACCCCACTTAAGCCTCATTCTCTCTCTCTCTCCCTCCTCATAACAATTACTGTGGAGGTAATGTGTATTTCCAAGAAGAAGATTTATTCTGGGGATGTCTAGGGGTCACGTACAAGGTATTCATCGCATGATGCTACTAAATGGTGATGGAAATTTATGTGCTTGGGCATCTTTAAGCCTTTAAACCATTAGCAGTCATCGCTGTATCATTCTTTTTGCTAATACCCCTGCCCTGGTTCTAAAGCTCCTTTCCAAGAATAGCTTCTCCAATATAAGCTTGCCTACCAAAAAATGTCCCCCCCTCTTTGGGAGGAGCTCTTTAGAAAATCAAAACCCTAAACGTGGACATTAAAACGACCTTCAATTCCCTACCATCCCTCCTTTTCTCCATCTCACTTACACCCTCAAAGAAATAAAAATAATTGCATGGCAGACTTTGAAACAAGTCTTTCAAAGCCCACTGCTCCATGATTGTTCCTTCTGCCCCTTCTCCTATCATTGTGTCTATGGTTCAGGACAACTGCTGTAAGCATAGTGTCTGTCCAATGTGTTATAGCCTTCTAAAGGAGTATCCAATACCCTCGCTAGCGCCCCACGTGAAACAAACAGAAACCATCACACGCATAAGATCACTTATACAAAAAGATAAAGAAATAATTTTGTAAAATCAATATTTTATATTCTTATACGTATACATATTTTTTGAGAAAGGGTCTTGATCTGTCACCTAGGCTAGAGTACAGTGGAATCATCATAGCTCACCACAACCTCAAACTCCTGGGCTTGAGTGATCAGCTTGCTTAGTCCCAACTAGCTGGGACTACAGGTGTACTCCACCATGCCCAGATATTTTTTTGTCTCACTATTGCCCAGGCTGGTCTCAAGTTCTGGATCTCAAGCAATCTTTCCAACTCAGCTTCCCAAAGTACTAGGATTAAAGGTGTGTGCCATCATGCCAAATGTATTATATTCTTTATTAATATTTGATATTAACTACACATATTCTTGGTATATTAATTTAAAATATAAAGTGCATATAAAAACATACATATCAATATTACTAAAAGCACATATTTTGTTACGTATTTATAAAAATAAGTATTAAAAAAATGTTCTTTTTTTCCTCATTTGAGCCTTACATGAGAAATTGTCTTTCTCAAGTATAGATATATGTTATATTATCAATCAAGGAAAGAATCAATGAACATAAAATAAGTTAATAGAAATTACCCAAAATGAACTACAAAAGGAATAAAAAAGAAATAGTGTGTGTGTTGGGGGTGGGTGTCGCAATGGAAAATAAGAGAGATGAAGGACAATATTAAATGGCGTAGCGTATGTGGGTTGGAACAATATATGGAGAAGAAAGAGAAGTGTTTGAAGAAATGATGACTAAAAAATTTCCAGTGAGTGGCAGATACTAAACTACAGATCCAGGATCAGAGAACACAAAGAAGAATTAACACCAATAAACTTAGACCCAATTCCTTTATAATCATATTGCTGAAAGTCAAAAACAAAGAGGAAATCTTAAAGGCAGCCAGAGAGAAAGCACATTACTAAAAAAGAAACATTTAGAAGAAGTACAAGAGACTTCTCATCAGAAACCATGCGAGCAGGAAGGCAATGTGGTGATGTATTTATAAGGCTCAAAGTAGAAAGAAAAAGTCAAACCAGAATTTTATAGTCACTGAAGAGATCCATGAGAAAATTAAAGTGAAATCTCTTTTTAGCTCCAACATACAAAAAGCCTTGGAAGTTATCACTTCTACCCTTATAACAAGAAAAAGCTGAAAAAGCAGAATGTCAATGACCTGTCTTAAACCCATTATTGAGTTGAGGTCACCCACAGAGGTCACCACTACCCTAAAATCTGAAGGTGGGCAAATCCAGAGGTTTACAGCTAAAATCTGCTCACATGGAGCAGAAGCCTCTGGAGCCATAAATAGGTAAGAAAATGCAAACAATTTTGAGTAGTTGCTTCAGGCTGAGTGTAGACTAACATGGAAGAGAAATTCTTGAAGACCACAAATCTGCAGGATCCACACTTTCCTGGATTTTACCTCCAGGAATCCCAACAAGTTCTAACAGTGGAGATCTAGGAAATCTTCTTATGGCAGGAGGAAGGGAAAAATAATCAGATGAAAAATGTGTAGAGTGTTCTCCACTAGAAAACCCCACTCTCCAGTGGTCAAGACTACCTAGTAATATTTGGTAGTATCTAGTAATAGTATGCAGAGTGCCCTCGGGGAAAAGTGTAGTAGAGATGGTGTATATAATTCATCTGGCACAGAGCAGGCACAACTAGCATTGCTATTACTGAGCGTGGTACCTTTTCTTCTCAACTCCCTTATTAACAACCTGTGAACACCACCCAGTTGCCTAGATTGCCTCCTAATTGTGTGATTTAAAATGTATGTTTTAAGCAGTAGCAAAACTCAAATATCCTTCCAGGAAGACATAGCAGGGTAGGAACTATGATGTTGAAAGATCTTAGATGGACTGTCCTTCTGAACAAAATACCTTTCCTATGTTTTGCCAGTAACAAGTCAAATTCAAACATCCTTAAGAGAAGAAAAAAAATATCAAGCTCATTGATAAAATTCTTTTCATAAGAGACCAGTTTTATAGCGGGTAACAGAGTGTTTGTTAAATGACTGCCAGGTCCATAAACAGTGGTTCTTAACCTTCCTAAGGCCGCGGCCCTTTAATACAGTTTCTGTGGGTCGCGACCCACGGGTTGAGAACCGCTGCCATTGAGATGGGAGTGGTGGGAAGCGCGAAAGGGGAAGGTGATGTTCCCAAGCACAAGTTCTATTAGTTTCACAATTCTCCGTAGGTTCATGAATTTCTTCTGTGGCTTAATTAAAGCTATCAGTAATTCTGGAAAAGATAAAGTGATAGCACGCCTCAGACCTGAGACTTCTTGGAAAAATCTGTGAAGAAACTTTTCTATTTCTCTGAAAAATGAGCTCATTTATCAAGAACCTTTACTCCTTGAGTCAAAAAGGTAAGACAAATACCGGTACAGGGAACTGGGGCTATTTCCTCTCCTTGTTGCTAGATCCCTCCAACTATGCAAAAAAAAAAAAAAGAAGAAAAAAGATTACCTAATTTTTTTCAGGCACATTTACTTTTGCTTTTTGATACCGAGTCTTGAGAAAAGGAACATGGGATGAACTAGGCTGTTATTAATTTGCACTAAAGTTCGACGATGCCAGTGATGCCTCAGCCCAGTTCTGTGAGTGCTTCAGAAATTATTCTATTCTCCACAGCAATCTCTTGTGCAGGAAAAATAAACAACCCTTTGAGAATCAGACTCATGTTTGTTTATACCCCCTGGAGAGCTGGAAAATAATTAGATTAAATCAAGGCTGACTTTGCGCAGACAGGATAAAAGGAAAAGGAAAAGCTTCCACACTCAGGAGCACCATAGCTTCTGTGTTTAGAGGTTGTCCTTGCGATGTGTGGTACAGTCTCCTTGTTTCAGTTCCTTGTTATTATCTGAAATGTCATCCATCAATCCCACATGTCCAGCCACATCTACCTGTGTTTCATTGCCAGAGCCAAAGACCCTTTCTTTCAGCATGTCCCTACTGACTGTTTTCAGTCTGTGATACTGATTCCCTTTCCTGACATACCCTACACCAAAATATGAATCCTGGCAGAACTCACTGACCTCATTATATTCACAGGTCCAAAATCTGATCTTGCTGAAACCTCAAGGCATTGACTCTTTGAAGCCCACATTGCCATTCAACATGTACCAACTGCCACGGCTGTCTCATGGTTGGTTTCTTTGTCTGTAGCCCTGACCTTCTGAGTGGCGGGGCAAGAGGAGACCACAGAGAGGGCGGCCATCCTCAAGTACCATTTGCAACTTCCCGTATTGGCTTCCCTCCTTCCCACATTTTCGTATATATTTTTGCTTTTTTATATCATCAAAGTTCTTTAACAAGTACCAACTCTTTGAAACTGCACAACAGCCTTGCAAGATAGAGACCCATCTTTGTCATTGTCACAAGAAATGAAGGTTCAGTTGGTGATATTAAGCAGCTTGCTGAAGTGTGCCCTGCTGGTGCGTGGGGAAGCCAAGTCTATATTAAAGATTTATAAATGCCATCCCCACATCCCTCTCGCTAGAACACAACTGCTCTGTCTGTGTGTGGCTGGTGACCTGAAACAAGAGCTTAGACTTTCTCTGGCACCAGAGAAGAATGCTTCATCTTATAAGAGAAAAAAGAAAGGAAATCTCATAATTGGTATGAAGCAGTTCAGATGGCTCTGTCATACTGGGTCTGTGTGATGATTCATGTGTTGTCCCTTAGAAAGTTCAAGTTCTGGAGGAAAGAAAAAAGATTCAAGTGACAAGTGATCATGAGTATCTGCATTTTATTTTTAAAAGAATGAGATTCAAAGTCTTGTAGGGTTATAGTAGGAAAGAACACAGGTCATAGAAACCCAAAAGAACAAAAAGTTGACTTAGTCACCATACCCGGTGTCTCATCCCTCTTCAGCCCACTCTGTTCATAAACTAAAGATGTTGAACGCATTCACTCTCGAAGCCTCAGGAACTTGGTGAGTCTCCTGGACTGTGAAGGGAGTATGGTTTTCATGAATACCACAAGGGTGAGAATTATGTGCCCTAAGGTTGTGAGTTATCAGATAATTATAAATATCATACAAATGTGAGTAGTTATTAGTAATACAAATCTAATAAGCATAGTACAACACTCTTACCAGATTAACATACATCACCTGCTGACTTTGTACACACAGATGCTCTCAGCACCACCAACACGTGTGTTGCCAGGAGCCCACACGCCAGACTCTCACACCAGTTTGTTCACCCAAAATCAGATTGTCGACTTAGCAAAATGTGGTTTCATTAATTCCCAAATCTTCTTGTACTGGCCATACTTGCCTGTGCAATTACAGATGTAAATAAATGTTAGGCAAAAGTAGACTTCATGGGTATGAGGAGAAAGTCAATGATTATATTGTTTCTTTGAAAATCAAGTTGATTTTCACCTGTGGATAGAACAGATAATGGAAAAAAATCACTAAGAACATATCAAATTGAGTGTCAGCAAGACTACAATGAAAAAGGAGAAAAGAAATATTATTAATCTAGAAAGAAAGAGTCTGAACTCATATTATCTCACAAAAGACTTTACATCTTGGTCCACTGTAAGGAAATTGACACTGGAAGTCATAGAGAAATCATTAGGATTGAGGTTTACATGGGAAATACTACAGGGCAATTCAATCTGAGGGCCTGTACTCAGGTAAAAGGCCTTAAAAATATTAGTAAATGGTGAAGTTTACCAAGTGTAGAGTATAAGGGTTTGAACACAACAACTAAGAAAATGCCATGAAGGCTATGTTAACCAGTTCAGTGAAAATATTTCAGACTGTATATGGAACTAGCTCATTGTACCCCATGATTGCATTATT
>CAUYRH010142556.1:0-18654 GCA_963574655.1 Perodicticus potto | reverse complement strand
TACACCTGAGCTGGTGGGTTCGAATCCAGCCCGGGCCAGCCAAACAACAATGACGGCTGCAACCAAAAAATGGCCGGGCGTTGTGGCGGGCGCCTGTAGTCCCAGCTACTTGGGAGGCAGAGGCAGAAGACTCGCTGGAGCCCAGGAATTGGAGGTTGCTGTGAGCTGTGATGCCACAGCACTCTATCCAGGATGACAGCTTGAGGCTCTGTCTCAAAAAAAGAAAAGTAGGGTTCTCTTGAGAGAGAAGAGAAAACCAGTATTTTGTGGGTCGTAGGCTGTCTCTGTCACACCTGCTTTTGGAGGTTTCGATCCTGGTTTCAGTCCAATATTTGTACTATTTCCAGTAAAAATGGAATGTGGAGATTGGGTAACAGCTGGTGGACTTAGTAACCCGTGTTGGGAAGATAAGAGTTATTTTCCTTCCTCTTGCGTGTGCTGCATCAGAAAGGAGTGAATTGTTTCGGGTCCTGGGAATCCACGAGTCTAGAGAGATGAGTGCGTGGTCACAAACGGGACATGTGCGTGGTGAGTAAGTAACGATCGGGGAGTGTTTGACGTGGTCACTCTCCTTTCTCAGACATTCTCTTTCTGTGCTTCTGATTGTCCTTCGACCTTTCTGCTTTGTTTTCTCTGCTCTCGTCCCTGTTGAATATGTTAGAGTTCCTCGGCTCTTGGTCCCAGGCCCTATCTTGCTGCCTCTCCTTCCCCTCCCCGCTCCTCTTTCTGTGCAGCCTCCCCCGTGCCCTGTGGCCTCCGTGCCTGCTTATTTACAGATGATTTGCACATTTATATCCCCAGCTCAGATCCAACTTCATAGTGATGTCTGTTATAAGTGTTAAAGGTATCTCAAAAGCAACATTCCCCAGACTGAATTCCTGGTTCACCAAATCTTGTCAATTGTAGCTCTGCCCAACTCTGCCAGCCCACCCGTGGACCATTATCAGGAACACTGCTGACGTTTTTTATTTTATTTTTTTTTAAACACCTTTATTAGGGTATAATTCCAATCCTACAGCATTCACTCATCCTAAGTGTGTAATGCAGTTATTTATAGTGAGTTTGTACAGTTTTATAACTATCACCGTAATTCAGTTTGAGAACTTTTCTAACACCCCCCCCCCCCAATTTT
Source organism: Perodicticus potto (assembly GCA_963574655.1). NCBI lineage: Eukaryota > Metazoa > Chordata > Mammalia > Primates > Lorisidae > Perodicticus > Perodicticus potto. Next base: position 17,522 of record CAUYRH010142556.1, on the reverse strand, counting down.
TTTAAATGTAAAAACAAAAAGTCCCTCTAGGGGGCGAGGCGCAGTGGTTCACACCTGTAATCCCAGCACTTGGGAAGCTGAGGCGGATAGATTGCCCGAGCTCACAGGTTCAAGACCAGACTGAGCCAGAGCGAGACCTTGTCTCTAAAAATAGCTGGGCCTTGTGGCGGGTGCCTATAGATGCAACTACTTGGGAGGCTGAGGCAGGAGCATCGCTAAAGCCCAGGAGTTTGAGGTTGCTGTGAGTTATGACACCACGGCACTCTACCAAGGGTGACAAAGTGAGACTCTGTGTCCAGAAAAAAAAAAATCCCTCTAAACAGTTTGCAGTTCATCCTACTCCCACCCTAACCCCAGATGGCCACTGATCCTTTCATCCCTCTAAGTTTTCCTTTTCTGGACATTTCACATACATGGGCTTGTGGAATTTGCAGTCTTGCATTTGGCATCGTTCCTTAGTATAATATTACGTCTTGGGGGTTCTGTGTTGGAGCACGCATCGGTCCTTTGTTTTTACTGCCGTATAGTGGTCCCTGGTACGGACACATCACATTTTATCCATTCACCAGCTGATGAATATTTGAATTATTTCCAGTTCCTGGCTACTAGGAATAATACTTCTGTTAACATTTGCATGCAGGTCTTTGGTGTGGACAGACAGGTTTTCACTCCTGTTTAGTCGCGGCCTGGGAGCTGAATTGCTGCCGTGTAGGGTAAATTTTTGTTTTCCCGAGCAGCTGTACCATTTCACTTTCCTGCCAGCAATGTAGGAACCTTCTCTTCATTTATCAGTATTTGTCTTTTTCATTAAAGCCATTCTATTGGGTATGAAATGGCCACTGTGTGCGTGTACTTTCAAGGCAAGCATGAAACAAAGTTTATTGAAGAGAAAGATAGGTTTACAGAGTAAGAGCAAGATATTACTTATAGAGCAAGATAGGTTTGCCACAGGCGGCAGGCAGATCCCTTTGCCCACAGGAAGTAGGCAAAGAGGCCTTCTTTGTGGTTTTAATTTGCATTTTTCTAAAGACAAATAGTGTGTTTCTTTTCATGTGTTTATTAACCATTCACATACCTTCTTTGAAATGAAAGCTTTTGCCTGTTTTTTGATTGGTTGCTCTTCTTTTTCTTTTTTTTTGGAGACAGAGCCTCAAGCTGTCATCCTGGACAGAGAGCTGTAGCATCACAGCTCACAGCCACCTCCAATTCCTGGGCTCAAGCGAGTCTTCTGCCTCCGCCTCCCAAGCAGCTGGGACTACAGGCGCCCGCCACAACACCGGGCCATTTTTGGTTGCAGCCGTCATTGTTGTTTGGCGAGCCCGGGCTGGATTCGAACCTGCCAGCTCAGGTGTACGTGGCTGGTGCCTTAGCCCGTTGAGCCACAGGCACCGTTGCTCTTCTTATTTTTGAGGTGTAGGCTTCTTTGTTTACTCTGAAGTGTATGAGATGTTCGGTGTCCAGCCAAAGACTGGGCAACTGCCTTTAGCCAGCAAGGCTTCCATTCTCTGCTGTTTTGTTGGCTTGGGAGCATTTTTTTTTTTTGCGACAGAGTCTCACTATGTCACCCTTGGTAGAGTGCCGTGGTGCCATAGCTCACAGCAACCTCAAACTCTTAGGCTTAAGCAATTCTCTTGCCTCAGCCTCCCAAGTAGCTGGGACTACAGGCACCCTCCACAATGCCTGGTTATTTTTTGGCTGTAGTTGTCATTGTTGTTTGGCAGGCCTGGGCTGAATTTGAACCTGCCAGCTCTGGTGTATGTGGTTGGTGCTCTAGACACTGAGCTACAGGCGCCAAGCCTGCTTGGGAGCATATTAACATCTCGGGCCATTTGCACATCTGTCTTGAATTTTCCTTTCTGTCTTTCTATTGGTCTTCTCTGCACACAGCATAGGCTCCAGTGGTCAAGGATGTTTGGGTGGCTTGGGCCTGGTCTGCTTCTTCTACGTGTGTGCTCAACCTCTGGTTAACCACGATAGTGGAGAGCTTATGTAGCCCTGTGGTTTCCTCACCTCCTGGAATTCCCCAGTTAATTCCTTGGACAGTCTGCGGGTCAGTGGCTTGCTGTCCAGGTATTGCTATAACCTCAGTATCCCAGTGCATCTGTGGGTGACATTTAACTGACGATGTTGCAAGCCACAGGTGCTGTCTCCTCGAGGTTACAGCAAAGTGCCGTTCTCCCAGCCCCCCTGCTTGTATGACGGGTCAGCATTGCTGGGTGGAGGGTGGGAACAGCCCGGGCAAGATGGCCAGATGGCTGTACCAAAGAGGAGTTGTTTTCATGAATAAACTCTTTTCGTTTTATAGCTTTGCTCAGTTTCTACTATGCCAAAGTGGTTGCTTTTGAGAATTTTGTCCAGTTTTCTACTTTATTTTGCGGGGAGAGAATTTGTGAGCCTCCTCGGGGTACGGCGGTGAAGGCGAGTGAGTCTCGGCGGCAGCCTCGTCCGCGCTCTCTGCTCCCACCCGGCTTCTCTGCTGCTGCCCCGCCCCTGCGCTGGAGCTAGGGTTCACCTTGGACAACGTGGCTCTGCTTCTGTCCCTGCATACGCTTGAAACCTTTCCATAGAGTCTTCTTGACGCTGGGATAAAGCTGAAACTGCCTGGGCACCTGCCTTCCCTGTGTCTGTCTTCTCTCCTGACAACACCCGCTCCTCCCTTGGCTCTGTTCTAAGCACACTGACTTTCCTTCCTTCCCTCCACCACTCCCATCCTCAGGGGCTTTACACCTGTTGCTTCCTCTGCCTGGAAAACTCTCTTGTCCTCACCGTTCATTTCCTTATTTTTTAGAGACAGAATTTTGCTCCATCACCCGGCTGGAGCACCATGGTGTCAGCCTAGCTCACGGCAATCTCACATCCTCAGTTCGAGTGATCCTCCTGCCTCAGCCTCCCGAGTGGAGGGGACTACAAAATGTTTTTGTATACTTTGTAGAGATGTGTCTTGCTGTGTTGCCCAGGCTTAATTATTTTTGACTGCAATCAATCCTCCCGCCTCAGCCGCCCAAAGTGTTGGGATTACAGGCACGAGCCACTGGGCTCGGCCTACTTGACTCACTTTGGTCATTGACACCCTATTACGGCCAGAGTTTGGCACTAATTTCAGTGGCTATTTTGTCAGTCTCCTCACCATTATAACAGGGACTTTATCCCATCCCTCTCCCCCCTCCTTAGCACTTAGGATAATACCTGGGGCCAAGTAGCTACTCAGCAATTTTTTTTTTTTTTCCAAAAAACAAATGGATCCTTGCAAATAAAACTGGTCTGGGGAAGACCAGTCCAACTATCTCAAAACATTGTTGAGGTTATATGGATTCTTTTCTCTTTAGCTATAACAAGAATAAGCTTACCCAGGCTGCTTTATCCATATCATAGAGCCTGTGTACAATTGACCACACTGAGAATTGAATGAGTCACTGCCAAATAACATTTCTGTGTCATCCGCCCCAAAGAGCAAACACAGGGTCTCATCTTAAAGTTCTGTGTTGTTGGCATTGTAGTAAATTAACAACTGATACAGTGCATGTGAGCCTCAGATGTGATTACTGTCTGCGTTTAGGAATGTGATAGGTACAGTGGGAAGTTCTTAATCTGTAAGCAGACAGACTCAGGCTCAGAGATAGTGGAACGGTCTCTAAAGAGAACCAGCCAGCTTTTTGTTTTTGTAAATATGGAAATCAAGGCCTAGAGTGGATGAGAAACTTGGCCCAGGTCACAAAAATGAGACCAGTGGCTGCTAAAGTGTGGTCCTACCAGCAGCAGCAGCATCTGGGAACTTTTTAGAAATTCAACCATGCTCCACCCAAACCTCCTTAGTCAGAAAGTCTGGAAGCTCAAGAAGCTGTGCTTTAACCAGCCTCCAGCTGATTCTGATGCAGGCAAACTCTGAAAACCTCTAGTCTGGCCCATATCAGGCCTATGATGGCCAAGTCACAACTTCCTCTATACTTGGTTATGTGGATGATAGATTTTAGAACTTGTCTCAGTGGAATGTTTGGAGTCTGTCTGTGACTAGAGTTGCTTCTCCTGACCGCCACAAGTCAGCTCCCCACCACTCTTTATCTTTGAGTCCACCCTTCTTCACCCCAGGACTTTAGCCAGTATCAGAATCTTTTTCAATGTGTTTGTTTTATCTCCTAGCTAGTACAAAAGAGAGACTTAAATCAGGATTTAAACAGTCTGAAGTATCTATAGGTAAGTTTCAGCATTGTTGATGTCAGAATGAAAACATGGTTTGTGAGTAGACACAGCTTAATATTGAAGTTCTCACCTAGACGCATCTGATGCTCAGGAGTTCATAATTCAGAAGGTCTGAGGCAATATTCTGAAAGCCTGTATTAATCCTTGTTAGACAGGTCTCAGTTCTTACTTTTGGTATTAAATCACCTATCTTTAAGAGCAGATCGAATCTCATCATAGATCAAATCCAGGCTCAGTGCATCAAATCCTGTGTTAAAAGTTCACTCTGATTTATGCTGGTGTTTTATCAGGTGGTTCCCAAAGCAGCAGCCTCTCGGGCTGCCAGCTCTTAATCTTCAGGTGTTTTATTCGTCCTAACCCCTGGGGCCCCTCTGCACAAGCGAGCACCTGCCTAATGCTAGATGATGATCTGATTATGCAGGAACTCGGTGCCAGGTGATTTTGTGAGTTTTCTTTAAATCTTTCTTAAAAATACTTCCAAAGTGACAGAACCAAGAAATCTATTGCCTGGGCTGTTGTGATTTAGGAAAGCTGGCCGAGCTTTGGCTCTTTTAGACTGAAACAAAATGAGGTTGGGAAATGCTTAAATAACATATTCGTCTTGGTTGTATGGGCATGTGGGTGCTCTGATGTTTACTGCATGAATGATTAGAAGAGAAGCTTGGTGGACTAGAAGAAAAGCAGGGTGATGAACAACATTGTAAGGCTTCTTTTTCTTTTTTTTTTTTTTGAGACAGAGCCTCAAGCTGTCACCCTGAATAGAGTGCTGTGGCATCACAGCTCACAGCAACCTCCAATTCCTGGGCTCAAGTGAGTCTCCTGCCTCCGCCTCCCGAGTAGCTGGGACTACAGGTGCCCGCCACAACACCCGGCCATTTTTTGGTTGCGGCCGTCATTGTTGTTTGGCGGGCCCGGGCTGGATTTGAACCCGCCAGCTCAGGTGTACGTGGCTGGTGCCTTAGCCCGTTGAGCCACAGGCGCCGAGCCTGTAAGGTTTTATCTTGACTCTGATTTTGCACTGGTTTTTATATTCGAGGGTGCTTCTAAATCACTTGGTAAACTTCTTTAAATTCATATTCCTGATTTCTTGACCTTTAACTGCAAAGATTCTCTAGGCATGGGGTTGGGAGTCAGATATCCACATTTTCTTTCTTTTAAAAAATTTTTTTATTTATTTTCTTTTTTATTTTTACTTTTTAGAGACAGAGTCTCATTTTGTTGCCCTTGGTAGAGTGCTGTGGCATCACAGCTCACAGCAACCTCCAGCTTAGGCGATTCTCTTGCCTCAGCCTCCCAAGTAGCTGGGACTACAGGTGCCTATCACAATGCCCAGCTATTTTTTGGTTGTGGTTGTTATTGTTGTCTGGCAGGCCTGGACTGGGTTCGAACCTGCCAGCTCTGGTGTATGTGGCTGGCACCCTAGCCACTGAGCTATAGGTGCCAAGCCTCGTGAGATTCTTTTATAAGGGCACTAATCCCATTCACGAGGGTAGAGCCCTCATGTCTTAATCACTCCCCCAAGGCCCTGCTTATTAATACTGTCATTTTAGGTATTAGGTTCCAACATATGAATTTTAGGGGGACACCAACCTTCAGACCATAGCAGAGCCTTATGCTCAAGTCCCAGTGAAGGCTCTTGTTACTTAACTTCTTCTTCTTTTCTTTCTTTCTTTCTTTTTTTTTTTTTTTGTGAGACAGCACCTCAAGCTCTTATCCTGGGTAGAGTGCCGTGGTATCACCACTCATAGCAACCTCTGACTCATGGGCTTAAGCAATTCTCTTGCCTCAGCCTCCCAAGTAGCTGGGACTACAGGCGCCTGCCACAATACCTGGCTATTTTTTTGTTGCAGTTTGGCCGGGGCCGGATTTGAACCTGCCACCCTCTGTGGTGCCCTACTCACTGAGCCACAGGCACCGCCAGATATCCACATTTTCTACAAGCTCCCTGTTGGATTCAGAAGCAGAGAGTAGCTGGACCAAACGTTTAAGAAACACCTTTGACTGGGCATGGTGGCTGATGCCTGTAAGCTTAGCACTTTGGGAGGCTGAGGCGGGAGAATAGTTTGAGTCCCAGGTGTTTTAGACCAGCTTAGGAAATAGTGAGACCCTGTGTCTACAAAAAATAGAAAAATTAGCGGTTGTGGCAGCAGGTGCCTGGAGTCCCAGCTACTTGGGAGGCTGAAACAAGAGGATCATTTGGGCCTGGGAATTGGAGACTGCAGTGAGCTGTGATCATGTCACTGTATTCTAGCTTGGATGACAGAGGCAAAGTGCTTGGATAATAGGCCGGAGCCACTGTGCCTGGCATGTTGGTGCATCAGTAGGGGTTGCACTGAATCTGTAGATTGTTTTGGATAGTAAGAAATACTCTTTTTAGAAGGCAAGTGTGCAGTGTTCTTTTTTTTTTTTTTGAGACAGAGTCTCACTTTGTCACCCTTGATAGAGTGCGATGATATCATAGCTCACAGCAACCTCAAACTCTTGGGCTCAAGCAATCTTTTTGCCTTAGCCTTTGGAGTAGCTGGGACTACAGATGCCTGCCAAACCACCTGGCCATTTTTAGAGACCAAGTCTTGCTCTTGCTCAAGCTCATCTCCAACTTCTGAGCTCAGGCAATCTACCCACTTCCGCCTCCCAGAGTGCTGGGATTACAGGCCCGAGCCACTTTGCCTGGGCTTCAGTATTCTTTTTTAAAAGTGTATTTTACTGGTTGTCTTTTATAGACATTTTTGCTTTAGATGTTTCAAAAAATTTCTTTTTTTTTTTTTATGGGATTTTCTCATTGATTGTGTGAAAACATTTGTGTTCTACATTTTGTAAGTTTCACCTGACCCTTCTAAGATGCACCATAAGGGTGATCCCACCTTTTACCCTCTCTCCACCTTCCCTCCCCCTTCTCTTCCCTCTCTTTCCCCTTTCCCCGACTTCTTGTGTTATAATTGGGTTGTAGCCTTCGCATGAAAGCTATAAATTTGCTTCATAGTAGGGGTGTATACATAGGATACTTTTTCTTCCATTCTTGAGATACTTTGCTAAGACGAATATGTTCCAGCTCCATCCATGTAAACACAAAAGAGGTAAATTCTCCATCTTTCTTTAAGGCTGCATAGTATTCCATGGTATACATATACCACAATTTATTAATCCATTTGTGGATTGATGGGCACTTGGGCTTCTTCCATGACTTAGAAATTATGAATTGGGCTGCAATAAACAATCTGGTACAGATATCTTTGTTGTAATGTGATTTTTTTTTATCTTCTGGATACATACCAAGTAAAGGAATTATAGGATCAAATGGCAGGTCTATTTTTAGATCTCTGAGTATTCTCCAAACATCTTTCCAAAAGGGATGTATTAGTTTGCATTCCCACCAGCAATGTAGAAGTGTTCCCTTTTCTCCACATCCACACCAACAAAAAATTTCTTATTTAGACATATGAGTTAATACTTTTTTTATGGTTTACATCTTCTATCATGTCCTGTACACCCATATTTGCTCCTGATGCTATATTCATGTTGAATTATAATACATAACACTATTATTATAATATATAGTTATATTATCATATATAACATTGTATTATTTATTAGTTGGCTAATATTATGTAATGTAATTGTGTATCATTCAGCATCTTAATATCTTATTTAATGATTTATATCTTGTATAATTTAATGATACGTAATTAAATTATGTAAGTTATATGTAATTATATTATAACATTTTGAACTATATTATTAAAAATAGAGTTAGTTTTATTCTATTTATTTATTTTTTTGAGACAGAGTCTCACTATGTCACCCTGGGTAGAGTGCCTTGGCGTCACAGCTCACAGCAACCTCAAACTCTTGGGCTTAAGCAATTCTCTTGCCTCAGCCTCCTAAGTAGCTGGGAATACAGGCATCTGCCAACACCCAGCTTATTTTTTTGTTGTAGTTGTCATTGTTGTTTGGCAGGCCCGAGCCAGGTTCCAACCCGCCAGCCCCGGCGTATGTGGCTGGCACCCTACTCACTCAGTTTCAGGTGTCGAGCCGAAACTATAAAATTAGTTTATATTTTAAAATACTAGTTTATTTTTTAAAACATGTAAGTCTTTAGCACAGCAAATGTTTGTTTTGCCTTGAGGTAGGTTTAAAATGTAACCTATAAAACTGTTACTTTTTGGTACTGATATATTCTTAGCCAATGTTTTGGAAAACATTGCACATTTTAAAAGAAGTTATATTTTCATTAGGGTATATAATTTGTAAAATTAAAAATTTTTAAATTTAAAATTTATGACTTTATTGTTCTGAATCTGTATATTATATCAATAGATGTATCAAAATGTCTGTTGATTCTGGGTAACAGGATTCTAAACTTTCTCTCATTTTATTGCATTTTATTTTTTATTTGTATTTCTATCAGTTTTTGCTGTATGTACTTTTGACCCTGTGTTGTTGAGAGTACATAATTTTGTATCTGTTCTCTCAATACACAATATCTGAATGGTTTAGAGCCAGGGGTTTGAAAGCCAGACTTCCTGGGTTACAATCTAAGTACCATCATTTCTTCTTTCTGTAAGATCTTGGGCAAGTTATCAACCTCGCTATGCTTGAAGATCTTTGTCTGTAGAAAGGGTTTATAATCACATCCACTTTCAAGACTGCTATGAGGCATAAATGAATTGATTTGTGCTACACAGTATAGCACATAATGTATGGTGTATAAAAGGGGCTCAGTAAGTTTTATCAATTATTTTTACTGATGGTTCAGTTTATGTATCATTAATATGTCTGAAGATAAGCATAATGGTTATACTACAGAATGTGTTATGTGAAGTTTTTCTTGCTGTATTTGAGATTGAACTTGTTGTACTGCGTGTCTGAATATGTTTAATAATGGCCTGTGTTCTTATTAATATGATCCTTAGGTAATAGAGTCTATAGGTATTTGTCCTCTACTTGGTGGTGAGCCTGAGGGCCCTCTGACAATTTCGTACCATTTGGAGTGAATGGAACTTTGGTGGTTTGGGGGATGGTGGTGGGACTCTCTGGTCACAAATAAGTAGTAAGTAGGTAACTGAGAGATATAAAAAGAGCACTGGGATTCTCCAGCTATTGCCACAGATTCTAAGGGTAAATAAGACACTAGAGTTTAAAACTTATCTGGGACTGAGTTTGTCTACGGGAGCTTTGCCTTGAAACCTGCAGGTTTTAGTTGTAAGATCCAGCATCTTCCTTATCAGGAAGTTTGGTTTTCATGAAAGATATTCTAGAACACTTACCATTTTCTCCTAAGCCACAGACTGTAAGGGTTCGGAGGTGATGAGGCCACTGTAGGGAAGGAAATAAAACTTCCTCTCTTCTCCTTCTACCCTCCAGGTGCGGGCACATTTTGGGGTGATATATTCTGCTTTCTTTCATCACAATGATCAAGGCATCACAGATCCCATCTGGGGGGTGTAGATGCCTGCTCTTGTGTGAGACTGGTGGCTCCAGGAGCTATCTTCTTGGAGCTCTTTGATGTGTTGATCTCTGAAGATGTAAAGAATTCAATTAATGATCAACAGATGACATTCATTTTGAAGACATAAGGTAAATTTAGGAAAATGCATCCACAATTTGCCCCCTCTTCAAATACTATGTTTCACTTTCCTCGTTTTTACTGACTTTTTTTCAATGAGAAGTAGAATGGAAGCTTTAGAAACAGGTTGCTTTTTGATGGCGTAAATGGTGATGTTTTAAGTTTCTTTGGGCAGAGAGACATTGGAAGGCTACTGAGACCTCCGGAATCGGTGTGTACAGTGCTGGAAAGAATTGCTCCTCTCCCCTTCCCCCAGCCTGCCCCAGGTCAGTTCCTTTAGTGGAACCTCGGAGCAGGGAGGGTGCCAAAGGTGGCGAGGGGCTCAGTCTTTCCCACTGGTGTGTTGCTGTGGGTGCCGGGATTCTGAAAGAGTTGAGTGGGGGACAATTTCACATGGAGAAGGTCAACACTGAAGAACACAGTCACTGCTGCCGTTGGTCGGGATGTGACAGGGTGTGGAAGTCTGCCCTGTTCACCCTGTCTGGCAGTTTAGAGCAGATGCTTGGAAGACAGAGCGCTGGTGAAGTGAGGCAAGTCCCGGCAGGAGGACGACCTCCCGGTGAGGGTGTGGTCAGCCAGGGGCAATTGGGGCACATTCCTCCACAGGGGAAATGAGGGCCGAGGTGGGCAAGAGGCCCTGGTGGGCCTGGCCTTGGCATTGCCTGTGAAGGTGAGGGGCTGACTGTCATTGCCAGGAGCCTGGAGGCCCTCTTGGTGACAGCAGTAACATGGCTGTGAATAGTGTTGTGCTCAGTAGCAAAGAGAAAGTCCTAACATCCTCTTCTTAGCCTTTACTCTTGACATTTTAATTTTCACTTTTAAATTTAGATGAAATGATTTCGCTTTTTGTTAGGACCAGCCTGTCTAGCAAAGTCCCTCTTCAAAGGAAGACATTTCCACTGCGTGTTTGCAGCGCTTGTAGTGTGGTGAATGGCTTCCCACCCCCCCCGTCCCCTTCCTTTGTATTTCTCTTCTTGCCTAGGGTGGCCGAGGGCTGTTGGTGCCATCCTAGGCCCCACTTCTCCCCCTAGTGTAAAAATGTGCCAACTTTTAGGTCCTGAAGTTGAACATTAATGAAACTGTCCAGTAGTTGGGGCAGGACGTGACAGGGGCTACCGGTGCACACAAGTGACCCTTCAAAGACGCAGGACTGGGAAGGCACAGCAAGTGGGCAAGGGCGGCACTGTGTGTGGAAGTGAACTGGAGAGTGTGTGATGCACATCTGAGTGTGAGTTATGAGTGTGCCTGTGTATAGTTGTGCAAACGTGTGTGAGTTAGTTTGTGAGCATGAACTCGTGAGTGTGAGCGCCAGTACCTGTCAAGTGTGTGAGGGTGAGCTGTGTGTGTCTTTGGGGTCATCAGTGTGAGTATCTAAGAGTGCGCGAGTGTCCAGGATACAGGCATATGTGTTTCCAAAGCAGTGGATTTATCTGCCTATTTCCCCAGCCCTTCCCAAGAAGGGGTCTGTGCCTGCCCCATCTCCAGCTTGGGGATCGGGCAAGGGTGCCTGTGAGAAGCTGGCCTGATTAGAATTAAGATGGCTTTCTTCATGATTTTCTTGTCTTACCTTCCCTTTCTCCCCCCAGCACATTCTTCGATTTTTTTTTTAACATAGCAAAGAAAATATGCTCTGTCTGCAATTAAGTTCACTGACACAGCAGTCAAGTTGCACACGAAAGCTCAAAGATAGGAATTTTTTAAAAACCCAGAATCTAGGAATTAAGTTTGCCTTATTTAGTTCTCTAGAAGGGAAGGCCTTTCAAAATGTTGCAGGATTTTATCTAACAATTTCACTTGGTCTAATGAAGCCTAATCCAGAAACATGGTTAACTTTCCTGTTTAGAATGAAAGCTGTGACTTTCAGATATAGTGACAGCGCCAAACAGTGGTACCTGACGGAGACACTGCCCTGTGGGAAACTGAATTTCATTTCTTTCCTACCAGGGGATCTGACCCACAGGAATTGTTCTTCCTGAGTCCGCATGGACAGTCCTTCTCAGCTTAACACAAGCTGATGTAACTTTCAAAGTCCATTCTGAAAGAATACTTGGTTTCGTCTGTTGTAATATTTAATCAGATGGCATCCCTTCGCTTCCCTCAAAATATGATAAAATTTTTAACTGTCTTTAAAGGAAGAGTAAATTATTGATAACCCTCCTTAGTCCACATGATTCAAACCTGGGTATTTGCATTTAAACCATTTTCGGAAGCAGTGGAAATATATGTTCCTTTCTTCCATCTGAGGCAGGAGGTTAGTATTAAGGTGTCAGCTTGAAATAGGGAATGTGAAAAATCATTAATGTGTCCCCATATCCTGCATAATGTGACATCAGTTGGTTATTCTGTCATCCTTACTGAAAAAATAAACAGCATTCAGTTCATTTCTTTGTACCAGCTTCTGAATAATGTCCTTTGCAAACGTACAGTTATTTGTTGGAACAGGATGCACATTTGGAAAGCTGTCTCAGGAGAGGGGAAAGCTCACAGGTTGCCAGTGGGTACATTGGTAGAAACAAGAGGAGAAAGAGATTAGGCCTTTTCTCCATTCCAGTCAATGGCACAGTGTAGCTGGAGAAAGGCAGGAAGCCAAGGCTGAGTTGTGTTTACTTTTCCCTTAAATGTTTAGCCCCTTCTTTTTCTACTTCCCCCTGTATAAGAGTGATTTGCTATGTGTGGGGGGAGCCATGGTGCTGTATTGTTAATTCTTGGACTTCCCCCAAGCAGTGTTTGCACAACCACAGTGAACAATAACATTAAATATAGGTCAAGTTGAAAATACTTGCTCCTAAAGAGAAGCCAGCACTTAAATAATTTGCCCAACGGCAGCCCAGAAATTACCCTGGGTTTTCTCTTGTTAAAAGAATTTGGGTTTTGCCCCACATTAAATAGTAGGCGCAAATTTCAAGCAGAAGTACATAAAAATAAAAATAACCACGTTTTTATGTGTATTTGCTTGTGTAAGGCCAGCTGCTCTAACAGATCTGAGTGGCCTAATTAAATTTTTTTCTCCTTCGTGGGGCAGTCTGATGTGGGTTCCTCAGCAGGACATTCTCTTCCAGGTGATTCAGGGACCGAGTGCCTTCCCTTTTGTGCCTCGGCCATCCCCACCCTACGGTTTCAAACTTGCCCTGCAGGTTGTCTCCATTCTAGTGTGTGTGTGGGAAAGAAGGAGCGAGAGTGAGTTTTACGGGCCGTTATACATACGACTTAGCATAATGCAGAATCAGGGGACGGACGCCCTGAGCGAGGTCCCTCGCGTGCGCAGTTTACAGCGAGACGGCCCCATCTGGGGGGGATGGGAGCGGTGACATCCGAAGTGGTTGCTTATGTCGATCATCCGGCACTAACTTCTCATGGGGAGTGCGCAACCGGGATCCTTTGCTTGTGCAGTTTGCAGCACCGTTCATGCTCCTATTAGAATCTTAATGCAGCTGCTGATCTGACCGGAGGCGGGGCTTGGGCCGCCTGTGACGCAAGCGGCTCTAAGTACAGGTGAAGCTTCCTGCTCGCTCACTTGCCCACCGCTCACCTGCTGTGCAGCCTGGTTCCTCACAGGCCATGGACCAGTGTTGGTCTGTGGCCCCATGGGCTGGGAACCTCCTGTTTAGACTAGCGCTTCCCCAACTTGCCTGGCATTAGAATTGCTTGGAAGCTTAAAATACACCTTCCTGGGCCCCGTCCCCAGAGTTTCTGACTCAGCATGTCTTGGAAGCCCTGAGCAAGCTCCCCGGTGATGTTGATACTGCTGCGCTAAGGATTATGCTTCGAATCACCCTGGTTATAACATATTTTTGTGTCTTGATTTATCTATGCTAATCATAAAAACCAAAAGTATTTTTATTATTATATTATTATAGTGCTTTGAGCAATAGGAGGGAAGGACAGGGGTGAAATTGAGAGTCTTGGCCAGGCCATCTGGAATAGTGGAAGATTCCTCAGAGCAGTGGTTCTCAAGCTTCCTAATGCCGCGACCCTTTAATACAGTTCCTCATGTTGTGGTGATCCCCAACCATAAAGTTATTGTCATTGCTACTTCAGAACTGTAATTTTGCTACTCTTATGAATTGTAATGTAAGTATCAGATATGCAGGATGGTCTTAGGTGACCCCTGAAGGGGTCGTGACCCACAGGTTGAAAACCGCTGCCTTAGAGGATTGACCTGGGCTGTCAGGTGCTAGTGAGACGGCTGCACTTGGCTCCAGGGGAAGGGGATGAATAGGGACCTCTGCTGCCAGGTGAAGGCTTTCAACTCTTAGCTCTCAGGAAGGTTTGGAGAATAAAATATGGAAGTAGGTCCTGGAGAGGTGACAGGAAACAGTGACAAGGGAGGACTTGAGGGAGCATCCAGGGAGAGTTTGTGCTTGCTGGAGTGGATCAGGCATGGACCTCGGACACCGATGAGCTAGGCTTAGGTTTCAAGTTTCTTATACAGCCGGGCGTTGTGGTGGGCGCCTGTAGTCCCAGCTACTCAGGAGGCTGAGGCAAGAGAATCGCTTAAGCCCAAGCGTTGGAGGTTGCTATGAGCTGTGATGCCATAGCGCTCTACTGAGGGCGATGTAGTGAAACTGTCTCAAAAAAAAAAGTTTCTTCTAGTCTCAGGACACTGTGAAATGGGGATAATATCTGTTAGATTGCTGTGAGAGTGAATTAGGTCAGACGTTTGTCAAGTTTCCTGATTGGTGGTGCTTTTAAATTACATCTAACTGTTTAATTTATTAAGTGGTTAGCTCCAAACCACTTCATACATATTAATGTCTTAACTCAGTAGCCATTGAAAAAAATAATAAATACAAAAAATAATAATTATCAATAGAAAGAAAAATATTTTTGTTTCTGAACTAACCAAAATTACTTATAAATGAGATGTGTGAACCTGTGGGCACTACACAGCGTCTCAGATCTTGGCATCTTACTGAACATTGCTCTTTTCCTGTTCTTTTGGGGTTTTTTTTGGAGACTTAGAGTCTCATTATGTCGCCCTCGGTAGAGTGCCGTGGCATCACAGCTCACAGCAACCTCCAAATCTTGGGCTTTAGCGATTCTTTTGCCTCAGCCTCCCAAGTAGCTGGACTACAGGCACCTGCCACAATGCCTGACTATATTTTGTTGTTGTTGTTGCAGTTGTCATTGTTGCTTTAGCGGACCCAGGCCAAGTTCAAACCCACCAGCCTCAGTGTATGTGGCCAGTGCCCTAACAACTGAGCTACCGGCACCACCGTCTTTTCCTGTTCTTTACTGACGTTTGTGTTCTTATCATAGGAACTGCTGAAACCCTTTGCAAAAATATGTCATTGAGAGGAATGTGGTGCAGTCAAATGTTGAAACGGAAGACTGCCTGAGTTAGTAGTGCAGGTGGTGTCTTGCCATGTATCCTTCCGTCACTGATGTAATATTCTGCAGTGCCTCAAGTTCACTGTATGACTCAGGCACGTTGGTGCGTGGATGGGGAACTATGGGATTCAGTAGGTTTTTTTCGTTTATTTTTTTCACAAATGTTAACTGAGTAGCAATTAAGTGTCAGACACTATTCTGGGTACTTAGGGGGAAACATGTCTGTCTACTTGGAGCATAGAGTCTAGTGGGAAAACTGGACACTGACTCAGGTAATTGCACAGATGTGCACTTCCACTGGGGCCAGTGCCATGAAGGAAGATTTCAAGGCACTACAAGGAAGAATATTTGACCTGGTTAGGAGAAGTTAACATGGCAAGAAGAGGGGAGGGAACCATATAGCAGGAAGGAGGAATAACATTTTAGTATTTCTCAAACCATCTGTTGTGAAGAACCTGCTTCCTTCCCCGTCCCTATTGGACTGTGATTGATTCCTTACTAGGATGTAGCGTTCGTGTACCGTACATGTTGAACAGCATCTGAACTGTTTAATGAAACACGTCCAGCTGATCATGCAGGTGGATGTTGAAACAAAGCCAAATGGCAGAAAAAATTTCCAAAGGCTGTTGTGGACTGGTAACAGTTTGTGGACCATCCATACTTGTGGACCTCACTTCGAGTAACTGCTCCAGACAACAGGAACAGCGTGTGTAAAGGTCCTGTGGTAGGAGGCAAGTTGGGAATGTGGAGGAAGTGTGTAGGTCAGAGCAAAAAGTGAGAAGGTAGAAAAGTCAGTGTGGGTTGTGCTGGGCCTCCAGGCCACAGGAAGAATTTGACTTTCAGATGAAGACATTTCCATTGTGGTGGAGATAAGGATATTATCTTGGCTACCTCCTGGGTGATAACTTGAGACAATAGACAGGTCAGATATTTGGCTATAAAGATTTATTGTATGATCAGGGCAAATTGTAGTTCTTTTTACGCTGGATATAGAGTGCAGTGGCTTTTCAACTACCCAGAGCAGAGGGAATTGTTGCCTCTTTGTATAAAAAAGAATACATGAAAGGGCCTGCTGGAGGGTCCAGGGAGTTGCAGAGGCTCCTCATGGTCCCGGGCTGGTAATTGCACAGATGTGGACTTCTGTCAGGCACCTCATGGTATGCAGCTGGCAGGAAGTTGGAGGCCCAGACGCTGCTGCTGCTGGGTGTAAATCCACTTGTCTTAAAAGCCTGGCAAATTCCAGCTGTCCCCAGGAAGTCCTGTGGAGTGTGTTATGAGCGGCATGCTATAGCACTTCCATGGTCTCTGCCGTCCTGATGTTTAATGTGGTATCTGTGGGCACCGGGCCAAGTGGTCGGCATTGCACCAAACCCTGGGTGGCCCATTGTGAGCTCCGTTCCGATGTGAGAATCCCCTGATCTCTCCCTACTCAGGCTGATTGATTTCTGTGGGGCGTCTGGGAGGGACTTTGGGGTTCCAGCTTCTTGGATTTGGAGCCCAGGTGTGGACTTCAGGATTGCTTTGCTTTTCTGCTTTGCTGTGTGGAATAGGCCAGGGGAGAAAAATGATGTACTGTGGTTTCTCTGTGCAGGTACTTTGTACTGGATTTTGAGGCTGGCATCCTGCAGTATTTTGTGAATGAGCAAAGCAAACACCAGAAGCCTCGAGGAGCCCTGTCTTTATCTGGAGCCATAGTGTCCCTGAGTGACGAAGCTCCCCACATGCTGGTCGTGTACTCTGCTAACGGAGAGATGTATAAGCTGAGAGGTAGGTTCTTCTCCTGGAAACTTTTCAGACAGGCTTCGTGGGTTCCATTTATAGTTACCATGGCGATGGTTCTCTTGTTTTCTGATTTTTTTTTTCAATCACCTTTAATAATTTGCTGTGTTTGGAGGACTCTGTGGTGACAGACACACATAGCCCCTCTTCACCTTGGGACGGGGAGGTAGAGCTGACATTAGGAATGGCTTGTCTTACTTAACTGAAACATTAAGGATGAAGGAAAGGTGAGTGATGAAGGCTTTGAAGATTTCAAATATTAGCTCGGTATGTACATTCTTTGACCTTTTAGTGGGAGTCTTCACTACACTGCCCTGTGGGGCTGAGCTAAATGTAAGCCTGATAAGGATCCTGATGACTTCCTCTCAAAGTTTCCTGAAAAGCATTTCTTGGCTCGGTGCCTGTGGCTCAACGGGCTAAGGCGCCAGCCACGTACACCTGAGCTGGCGGGTTCGAAGCCCGGGCCCGCCAAACAACAATGACGGCAATCAAAAAATGGCCGAGTGTTGTGGCGGGCGCTTGTGGTCCCAGCTGCTTGGGAGGTAGAGGCAGGAGACTCGCTTGAGCCCAGGAATTGGAGGTTGCTGTGAGCTGTGATGCCACAGCACTCTATCCAGGGTGACAGCTTGAGGCTCTGTCTCAAAAAAAA
>CAUYRH010142555.1:0-13474 GCA_963574655.1 Perodicticus potto | reverse complement strand
TCCCAGCTTCCCCTCGGCAGTCCATCTCCTCACCCTGCCTCAGCCCCTAGCAGTCACCAATGTGTTCTGTGTTTCTATATCTCTGCCTTTTCTAGAAAGTCATGTATAGTATTCCATGGTATACATGTACCACAATTTATTAATCCATTCATGGGTCGATGGGCACTTGGGCTTCTATGCAGCCTTAAAGAAAGATGGAGACTTTACCTCTTTCAGGTTTACATGGATGGAGCTGGAACATATTCTTCTTAGCAAAGTATCTTATGAATGGAAGAAAAAATATCCAATGTACTCAGCCCTGCTATGAAGCTAACTTATAGCTTTCATATGAAGGCTAAAACCCAATTATAGCACGAGAATATGGGGAAAGGGGCAAGGGAGGGGAGGGGGAAGGAAGGGTGGGAGGGCAATTGGTGGGATCACACCTACGGTGCATCTTAGAAGGGTACAAGTGAAACTTACTAAATGCAGAATATAAATGTCTTCATATAGTGATTAAAAGGCCATGAAGGCTACGTTAAACAGTTTGATGAAAATATTTCAGATTGTATATGAAGTCAGCACATTGTGCCCCATGATTGCACTAATGTACACAATTATGATTTAATAAAAAAAAAAACAAGAAAGTCATGTAAATGGGGTCCTATAATACAGACTTTGGAGTCTGGCTTCTCTCCCATTATCTCACCTCTGAGTCATCCATGGTAATGCAGGTACCATAGTTCACTTCTTTGTTTTGCTGAGTAGTAATCCACTGTGTGACTCTGCCATCATTTATCTAGTCATCAATTGATGAATTATTAAAAAATTCAAATAAACATATGAGTGGAAATATGTTTAAAAGTCTAGGCATAAGCCTGCTGAGTTTTCTGGTGGATGTGTCAGACACCATCACATTTTGTTTTTCCAAGGCGGCTGCACCCTTCTGCATTCCTATCAGAAATCGAGGAGTGTTCTAGTTAGTCCATGTATTAATTAGTGTTCTAGGGCAGTTATAAAAATGACCACAAACTTGATGGCTTAAATTTGTTATTTTATCGCTCTGGAAGTCCAGTACCCAAAATGGGTCTCATAGTTAAAATTAGGATACCAACAGACTTTCTTTCTTTCTAGATGCTCTAAGGGAGAAGCTTTCCTTGACCTATGGCTCCTTCTTTCTTCAAAGCCAGTAGTGGTTGGTTAAGTCTAATGTAGCATCGCTCTGACACTAACTCTTCTGCCTCCTTCTTCCAAATTTAAAGGACCCTTGAGACTATATTGGATAGGGGGTAAGCCGGGATAATCTTCTTTAGAAGTCAAACACTTAAAATTTATTTCCATTTGCAACCTTAATTCCCCCTTGCCATGTAACATGCATAACATATTCGGAGATCCTGGGGATTAGAATGTGAATATCTTTGGGGAGCTCTTCTGCCTATCTCAGTTCCAAACCTCACAA
The DNA here is from genome assembly GCA_963574655.1 of Perodicticus potto. Lineage (NCBI taxonomy): Eukaryota > Metazoa > Chordata > Mammalia > Primates > Lorisidae > Perodicticus > Perodicticus potto. The sequence goes on along the minus strand of CAUYRH010142555.1, from coordinate 12,036 downwards.
GCACGTAATATAGTCAATTTAAAAAATTAAGGCATTTGAGTGGCTGTGTAGCAGTAGCTCATTATGGTTGTAATTTGCATTTCTCTAATGATGAGTACAGGTGAGCATCTTTTCATTTGCTTCTTCGCCACCATGGATCTTCTTCGGTGAAGTGTTTGTTCAAATCTATTACCTGTTCTAAAAATCAGGTCGTATTCTTAAAGTTTGAGAGTTCTTTACATATTGTAGATAATAGTCCTTGAACAGATGTACATTTTGCAAATATTTTCCTAGTCTATGCCTTTTCATTTTCTTAATGTTTTAGAAGAGACTATTTAAAGTCTGATGAAGTCTAATTCATCACTTCTTTTCCTTTATGATTTATGCTTTTTATGTCCTGAGAAATCTTTGCTTACCCTAAGGCAACAGAGATTTTCTATTATGTTTCCTTCTGAAAATTTTTAAGTTTTAGGCTTTATATTTGGTTCTATAATCCATATTTTATTAAATTTTTATAGATACACAGAATGGGTTCAGGGTTTTTGGGGGAGGGAACACAGATATCCAGTTATTTCCAGCAATTTTTTAAAAAACCATTTTCTTTTGAACCTTCATATAATTTCTTTGATCTAAGAAAATTCCTGAGGTAGGGGAGGAGCCAAGATGGCAGTCTGTAGCCAGCTTTCCGCAGAGGCTCCTGTCCAGAAGGAGAGAAAATTCTTGAAGTAAAATTTTTCAGTTCTTTTGGATTTTCACTACATCAGAACTGTTCAGCTGGTTTTGAATTTTCATTAGCTATGTGCTAATGACACCATGGCCTTGATCAAATTGAAACATTCATTCTTTATAGACCAGGTTAGACACATACCAAGACAGTCAATACACACACTCAGATTTATGATGAATAATTGATTTCTCTGGGCCCTGAACAGGGCCCAAATTGTTTGATTATGTATTTAGTTAGCAATGGAAACTCATTAGCAGAATCCTATTTCATGCTTGTTTACACCTGCAAACAATTTCTTCTTGTTTAAGGATTGTTCCATTTGGTCTGCCTAATGTAATTCTTCTTAGTAACAATGTATCAATGACCATCATTCACCCTCATCTATCAAGTATGATGAGCTCTCAATTAGCCTTTCTTACCTAGTCTGATTACCACTTCATTTCATCCTGGTACCTTCACTGACAGAAGACTTGGATATGCAGTTCCATGACGGTTTTTGAGAACTGGCTCTGAGTGGACTTTGAGGAAGCTGCTTAAGCCTAGAACAAAAGCTTGGCCCATGTAGAAGATACTCTTGAACTTGCGTGCATATAACATACTTTTGATATTTGCTTTTCATGAACATTCAGTTTAAGCCTCTGTTCTGTATCAAGTGGTTGAGGGAAAAAGACCTTCAACATCTACTGATACAGAGATCATTGGAAATAGCCTTTTACTATATGGATCCAACAATGACTGCCTCACTCAGACCCCAATATCAATGACTTATCCAGAACAGGTTCTTCTTGATTGTTTTGAATATGAGATCACAAATTCCTCGAATCAGATGGAAGTTGCATTTTAATAAGGGGGGGTATGAACATCGATTTAGCAAATGGAGATGGGACTGGCTTGTTCTTTTCTTCCTGCCTTATGTATAGGTTTTACTAATCCTTGAGGACAAAGAGAAACCAGTATGGAATGACCAGTATGCAATACATTGAGATACTTTATCAGCTATTCAGGAATAGGGTTAACTACTGAGCTATAGGTCCTGCATTCCTAATGTGAAAAGAAATAAGAAAGGGGCCTGTAAAATTTTTGGAAAAGGTTTCATCAAGTATGACTACTATTCCCCTTTAGGAGATTAATAACACATGTCAATGACCCTAAGAAGTCATGCAGTGAAGAACTTGGTTTTACTTTATTGGTTTCCCAAACATGTTTGAGCATGGAACATTTATGTTCTCAGCACAGCATGAATAGCCTGTGTGTGGAAAAGTACATTCTGTGGGACACCACTTTGTGAAATGTTGAGCTAGAAAGCAGAGAGCTAGAAAAGTGCTCAGAGGCCGTCCCATTTATATTATTGTCTCTCATTCTCTGAGTGTCTCAGAATCTTTTTCTCATTCTCCTGGCTTCAGTGAATTTCATTTTTCTTATACCCTGTTATAAATTTAATGTTTTCAAGAGCAGTGTCTTTGGGTTCGTTTGGATATATTTTACACAGTATCTGTAAAGCAAAGTATGAGCATGGCGCCAGGCCTCATGTTAGAAAAGAAGATAATAATATTGACTAGTATTAACATAGTGAAGGTTAATCAAAATATTCTACTTGTAATTCTTAGTAAAATGTACAATGGGATCATATTTCGCTGTTCAGGGCATTTTTGTTTTTGACTTCTAAGTTGAAGTCGTAAGTCTGGCCTAGGGCAAAATACCAATAATAGGAGGTTTATTCGGGGAAATATTGCCTATGATTTCTGTGCCTTTTGTGAATGCTTGCTCTCTGTTCTGTTGCTCTGATGCCTTTTGTTTTCTCTGTCTCTGCTCTCTAGAAGGGATAGGACAGATGCCACCCATATTTCAAAACAAAAGTAGGAAGTTGCATTTTTGGCCCTATTAGATGATAAGCAGAAGGTGGGACTTGTGTTTGGATGGGGCCCTCTTCTCTCCTCTTCCTTGGAGCCAGTGGACGCTCAAGGCAGCAGCTCTTCCAGGTTTGGTCCCATCAGAAACCTTTTATAAGTATGTGACATCTTGAGAACTTTTAGCCTCCTGGAGAATCTGGATATTTTTGTGTAATTTGGGGAAACATTTTATACCCACCTATATAACTTTAGACTATTTTAGGAGAGTGCAAGATTGACAGAAGGCCTCTGTCACTGTCAGTGGAATCCTGATTATTAACGCTTTCATCATTTGTTTTTTTGTTTTGTTTTCTTGCATTTATAAGGAACTATCTGGGATCATTGCGTGAACCCTGATCTGGTTTGAAAGCTGACTGGGAAATGACACTGAGGATACTCCAGTTAAAACATGAAGTTTGAGAATGCCTGGAAAAGGCTTACGTTTATTATCATGTCTCAATTGTTCAAGGCCAAGCAGTTAGACTGAGAAAATGCAGTCTCTCTCTGGCCTCTTTGGAAGGCTTTTATGGATTTCTAACAAAGGTGTATGTGCAATAAATAGTCCAGTGCAATGTCCTTCTGATAAAATGTATATCATGGAATAATACTTAGTCATTTAAAAAGATGGAAACTTTACAACTTTTGTATTGGCCTAGATTGAGTTGGAACACATTCTTCTTAGTAAAGCATCACAAGAGTGGAGAAGGAAGAACCCAATGTACTCAATTCTAATATGAAGGCAGTAGATGATCTAATACAAGGTGGGGGGTAGGTGAATGAGGAAGTGGGGAGAGAGGATGAGGGAGGGGGATGGGAGTCCTGGTGTGCACACCTCTTGGGTTGGGACGCAATTATAAAGGTGATTTTATCTATCAAATTCAATAAGTGCAACCCAATTCTTTGTAGTCCTAATGACTCCCAAATAATAAAAAAAAATGCATATGCAAAATGCAAAAATGCCAAAAGACAGGGTTGAAAGAAGATTGGATAGAGAGAGAGGTTGGGTAAATGTAGGGGGTTGCTAACAGACAGTCAATGGAAGGCATTATTTTAAAAAGGGGAGGAAAAAACAAGTTCTATCCCTGCAGGGGAAGTAAGTCAGGTTTCCTAATCTAACTTCATATCAGAAGTTCAAAGAATATAACCACCATTACCTGTTGACTCTCAGAGCACAGGGGTAGCCTCTGGATGAGCCCCCAGGGCTAACACATCTGTGTGCTTTCCCCTGATGCTCTTGGATCAAGATAGGTGCCCCTCTGAAAAGTCAACTTATCTATTTCCTACAAGGAAATGCAAATCAAAACCTTTAAGATATCATCTAACATAGTGAGAATAGCCCACATCACCAGGTCCCAAAGCTGCAGATGCTGACATGGATGTGGAGAGAGTGAAACACTTATACACTGTTGGTGGGATTGCAAACTAATATAGCCTCTATGAAAAGAAATATGGAGAATCCTCAAAGAGATAAAAGTAGACTTTCCATTTGATCTCACAATCCCCTTACTAGCTATCTACTCAGAAGAATGCTTTCATTCTTCAGAGAGAGCCCTTGGGTCTCAAGGAGGTGACATGAATTACTCAAGAGTATAAGGCTCATATATGGGATGATGAATGGAAGAGTAGGGAATTCTATGGGCTGGTCAGTACCCAGAATATTATCCTCAGATCTGGGCACAATATGATAAGAGAAATATAGGTAAATATTCATTGACCAGGAAAGGGACTTGAAATTATGTCACAGAATAAATGGTTACTTTTGTTTGAAAATCAGATGGTAATATGTGGCTGGTTTCATCTCTATGTTCACTATTCTATTCCATAGATCTTTAACTCTCTTTTTGTGCTAGTACCATGCTGTTTTGATCACTGTAGACTTGCAGTACAGGCTGAAGTCAGTAATGTGATGCCTTTAGATTAGTTTTTATTTCTTAGAATTGCATTGGCTATTCAGGATTTTTTTTCTGGTTCCATATGGAAGAAACTACTATTTTTTTCAAGTTCTTCAAAGTATGATGTTGGTGCCTTGATGGAGATTGCATTAAATCTGTAGATCACTTTGGGTAGTATGGACATTTAACAATGTTGATTCTTACCAGTGACAAGCGTGGTATGCTCTTCCATTTGTTAATGTCGTCTGCTATTTCTTTCTCAGGATTTCATAGCTCTTTCTGTAGAGATGCTCAAGTCCTTTGTTAAGTATATTTCCAAGTATTTCCTTTTCTTTGAAGCTATTGTGAAAGGCATTATGTCATGGATTTGATTTTCAGCTTGATTGTTATTGGCATATATGAAGGCTACTGATTTAAAGAATCTGCATTTAATAAAATGGTGCTGAGAGAACTGGTTAGTCACATGTAGAAGATTGAAACTGGACCTGCACTTCTCACCACTTATAACAATTGACTCTCACTGTATAAAAGATTTAAATTAAAGATACAAAATGATACAAATTCTAGAATAAAGTGTGGGAAAAACTCTTGATGATCTCAGCCTAGGAAAAGATTTTATGAAGAAGACCCCCTTGGCAATTGCAGCAGCACCAAAAATAAATAAATGGGACATGATTGAGCTAAAAAGCTTCTGTACAGCTAAGGAAACAAAAATTAAAGCAAATAGACAACCTTCAGAATGGGAGAAGATATTTGCATGCTATGAATCTGATAAAGGGATGATAACTGGAATCTAGAGATAACTAGAACAGAGAACTAAAACTAATCAGCAAGAAGAGAGTAAACAATACCATCTATCACCAAGCAAGAGACATGAATGGAAACTTCTCTGAAGAAGGTAGATGAATGGCCAAAAAACACATGGAAAAGTTCTCAATGTCCCTCATCATCAGAGGAATGCAAATCAAAACCATCCTGAGACATTAACTAACCCCAGTGAGAATAGCCCACATTGTAAAGTTCCAAAGCTACAGATGCTGGTGTGGATGTGGAGAAAAGGGAACACTTTTACACTGTTGGGGGGATTGCAAATAAATACAGCCTCTATGGAAAGAAATACAGAGAATTCCTCACAGAGCTAAAAGTGGACCTTCAATTTGATACTGCAATCCTGTTAGTAGGTGTCTACCTAGAAGAAAAAAGATCATTTTACCATAAGGGCACCAGAATGTTCATCACAGCTCAATTCACAATTGCCAAGTCATGGAATCAACCCAAGTGCCCATCAACACATGAATGGATTAAGAAACTGTGGTATATGTATACCATGGAGTAGTATTTAGCCATAAGAAAATTGGAGACTTTATATCTTTTGTGTTTACCTGGATGGAGTTGAAACACAGTCTTCTTAGTAAAGTATCTCAACAATGGAAAAAAATATTCAATGTACCCAATACTATTATGAAACCAATAGATAAACAACTATACTCCCACAGGACAGAAAAACAATTAAAATCAAGTGAGGGGGAAGGAGGAGAAAGGCTAAATGGAGGTGGGGGGGTTGGTGAAGTCTTACCTAATGGGCACAATGGAAGGGCATAGAGCACACCTCCTGGGTGAAGGTTTGAAATACAATGTGGACTCTATCTAATAAATGCAAACAATATAACTTAGTCATTTGTACTATCATATTAATCTGAAATTTTAAAAAAAGGAATGAATGGTTGAAGGCTTTAGTGATGACTGACCCAAGAAAAGAGGAAGGAGCCTGAGATAGGTCTTCCTATAGCCCTGTAGGAACACCTTAGCAGTTAGGGGCTCTGAAACAGGGGCTGCAACCCCAGCTACAAACTAAAATCACCAGGGGCAGCACATATAGCAGGCTGCAGAAGCAGAGGTGGAGTCACAGGTGACAGGACCTGCTGATACCCAAGCTCTCTTCCTTTGCAAAAAAGATTTGTGAGATGAGAAGAAAAACCCTGGTACTATGGCAATAGATCTGCTGAGAACATTCTCTTTTCTGGGGAGCAACCATGAATATGGGGCTGACTTCACAGACAGTCACGCAGGGCCTTATGCTTAGAAGCATCCAACACTTGATTTAATGCTCTCCTATTGCCCTCCTGAATTCCTCATCATTTTTTCACAAGAGGCCACACCTTTTTATTTTGTGTGGGGCTTCATAATTTCTGGCCTATAGGCAGACATCCATTATGAGCCAACAACATTTCAGGGTATGATGGTAGTGACTGCCATCAAGCCACCAAGCTTCAAGTACAAGTGCTACATGAGCAGAGGCCAAGGCAGGGGTGTGAGGAGGGAGGCTGAGTCTCAAGCTTTCTTCTTCAGTGTTACGTAGACACCAACTTCCATCAGGGTCCCAAAGGTTCTGACAATTTCCTGGACTTGACCATCCAATTCTTTATTCAGGTCCAACTCTGAGTGAAGTAACCAAATTCAGTGTTAGCTTTCAGTTGTTGTGAATTTCTAGTGGAAAATCTTCAGTGTTCCATGACTGTGGACCTCAGTCTTTGGCTGACATGGGACAGCAAAGGAGTCAAGTCTTTGAAATGATCAATAAAGAAAGGAAAGGACTGGAGACTTGTAACTTCTGTTCTTTAAGTGTTAAATTTGAAAAAAAAAATAATCTCTTATGAGTTCTCCTTTCAAATGGATGATTCGAAGCATGGCCTAAGAATCAGGCACAGGAACAATTAGCGATATGAGTCATAGTCAAAAGTGAAATTGCTTTGGTGAGAGAAGGACATTTGGCAGCTGAAACAAAATTGCCTGCTGATTCTGAAGCTTCCTCTTCCCTAGGAGATAATATATTGATATGCCTGATAATATCTGTTGGTGTAATAGTCCCAGGGTTTACATACATAATTTAAAAACGCACAGCAACTCACTGTGGGAAAAAAGAAAAACTAAGTCCTGATCCAGTTGTTAAAAGGCACGTTATTAAGATAGACTATTTGTATTACTTTTAATAGCACACATCTTCCTTTGGAGGACAATCTTACTGTATTTTTGAGTTCCATTACATCTTGCAAAAGGAGTCAGGAGTCACAAAAACCTATGTGCCAGGTTATGTGGTTTTGTTTTAAATAATTTCCGCTTTACAGTAAGAAAAAAATTATCTTCATGACTTTCTGGAGAGTTTCTTACTTGGAGGAGTTGTGTTGTTTTGTTTTGCTTTATGGCCTCAAGAAATGTTCTAAGAAATATTCTGACAGCACCATACAAGTCAATCAATTTCCAGCCAAAGGGAACAGTGGCTTGGTTTTCATTCTGACATATTTGAGACGATCATTTAAAGGGCACTGCAATAAGCTGTAGCAGTCAATGAAAGCTCATGCTCTCCTAGAATTCTCCAAAGCATATGATTATTTAGACATCCATGTTTTAAAGACCATGTTGTTGAGATTGGGCATTGGTGAATTGCAGTCCACCAACTGCAAAGCTGCCCTGATTGGATCCCTCCAGGAATAATTAGCTGTGAGATTGATGTGGAAGCTGCCAAATTCCTTGGATCTGGCAGCTGCTTTCCATGGAGAATTTTTATCTACATGATGCAGGCAAATTCAGGTATGCTGTATTACCCCTACAGAATGTCCTTTTCTGCTTCCCACTTCTCTTATTTCCTCCTCATGTACAGTAAAATGGGATCAAGGAATATGTTGGGACCAGACTCCTCCTATTTTGGTCTAGTTACTGGACACATGCTAGAATAACCACACAAACCATCTTTCTACATCTTTCCAAATGCTGTGAGGACCAATATAGCACCACAGTTCATTGTATGAATTCTCATTCACACCTCTCAGAATTTTATGATTAGAACAGAATCAAATACTCCTTTGTCCAGCAGCTAGGTTATGAAAGCACTGTAGCATCTGCATTCCTGTTTTTTCCTAGGAAGCTCGGAAGTTACTCTTAGCAAGTTTCATTAACTGCCATTTGCTGTTCACTTTTCTTCTCCCCAGACATCTATATTGCATTGATTTGCTCTTTTTCTTTTTTTTAAAAATAATTCTATCAATATCTTTGTCTTTTAGCATAAGTAACTAGAAATAAGTATATGTATAGAACTCATTCATTTTAAAGGTAGAATATTTAATGTGATATCTACTTGTTCCTGGTACTCTTTAGATGGAAAATTTTCATATTGGGGACATTCTTTTTAAGACTATGCTAGTTGCTACTTCTCCTCCCTTTGGGAAGTACTAGATATGTGTGGTTCAGAAAGGACACCTTAATGATACCTATATAATCATTCAACCTCCTTCAGCTAGACTAAAAGTTACTGGGGAAGAACAATACAGTTGACACTTGAACAATGCATGGGTTAGGAAGGTCAACCCCCATTCAAAATCAAAAATCTGCATATAACTTTGATTATCTCAAAACTTAACTACTAATAGCCTGCTGTTGACTGGAAGCCTTACATAGTCAATCAACACATGTTTTTTATGTATTATATACTGCATTCTTACAATGAAGTAAACTAGAAAACAGAAAATGTTATTAAGAAAATTATAAGAGGAAAAATATTTATTATTCATTGAGTAGAAGTAGATTATCAAAAAGGCCTTCATTCTTTCTTCACCCTGAGAAGGCTCAGGAGAAAGAGGAAGAGGAGGGGTTGGTCTTAGTGTTTCAGAGGTGGCAGGGGGGAAGGAGGGAGAGGAGTTGGGGGGAGAGATGAGGCAGGCCCACTCAGGGTAACTTTAAGTGAAAAATAAAATCCACATATAAGGACCTTCTCAGTCCCCTGAACTTAAGCCCCTTCTGTTCAAGGGTTGACTGTTTTTTGAGCTTTGGTGTATATGATACATTCTGATCTAGTAGGATGCATATAGGTCCAGAAATGTGCAGTTAATTTATTTTTTTCTAAGAGGAATATTCACATAGGAGATTTGAAACACTATTATGAAGATGCTAAGAAGTGGTGATTAAACAAGGTTAAAAAATGAGTCACGTGAGGGTGGAAATTAACATCATTCTACGAGCCAATGACCAATGCCAATTTCAGAATCAAATAGACTCTTTCGTCATGAAATGTTCCCTACCTTAGTAGAATTGGGAAGTAAGTGACCTGGAGTCCAGTCCTTGTTTTCCTGACACCCTGAGGACTCCTCTTAACAATCATACCTCTCCATCTTCTCTTTTTTTATTATTTTTTTTTTATTAAATTATAATTGTGTACATAAATGCAATCATGGGGTACAATATTCTGGGTTTATATACAATTTGAAGTATGTTCATCGAACTGGTTGACATAGCTTTCATGGCATTTTCTTAGTTATTGTGTATAGACAATTATATTCTACATTTAGTAAGTTTCACATGTACCCTACTAAGATGCACCATAAGTGTGGACCCATCAATTACTCTGCCTCTGCCCATCTTCTCCTTCCTCTCCCCTCCCTTGCCCCTTTCCCAAATTCTTGTGCTGTAATTGGGTTATAGCTTTCATATGAGAGCTATAAATTAGTTTCATAGTAGAGCTGAGTACATTGGATACTTTTTTTTTCCGTTCTTGGGATACTTTGCTAAGAAGAATATTTTCCAGCTCCATCCATGTAAACCTGAAAGAGGTAAAGTCTCCATCTTTCTGTAAGGCTGCGTAATATTCCATGGTATACATATACTACAATTTATTAATCCATTCATAGGTCGATGGGCACTTGGGCTTTTTCCATGACTTAGCAATTATGAATTGGGCTGCAATAAACATTCTGATACAGATATCTTTGTTATAATGGATTTTTGGTCTTCTGGATATATACCTGGTAGAGGAATTATGGGATCGAATGGCAGGTCTATTGTTAGATTTCTAAGTATTCTCCAGATATCTTTCCAAAAGGACAGTATTAGTTTGCATTCCCACCAGCAGTGTGGTAGTGTTCCCTTTTCTCCACATCCATGCCAGCATCTCTTGTTTTGGGATTTTGTGATGTGGGCTAATCTTATTGGAGTTAGATGATAACTCAAAGTAGTTTTGATTTGCATTTCTCTGATGATTAAGGATGATGAGCATTTTTTCATGTGTCTGTAGGCCAAGCGCCTTTTTTCTTCAGAGAAGTTTCTCTTCAGATCCCTTGCCCACCCTGAGATGGGATCACTTGTTCTTTTCTTGCACATACGTTTGAGTTCTCTGTGTATTCTGGATATTAAACCTTTGTCAGAGACATAACCTGCAAACATTTTAAAGATCTAAAAAAAAATTCATCATTTTATATAGAATCAGAAAAAACCTGATAGCACCTGGACCCCCGAGGCTCTACCTGTGTCAGGCCAGGGGCTCAGGTGCAGTGACGCTCCATAGCCCCAGCTCTTTCTTCAGTTAATTTGTTTCTTAACTTAAAAAATAATTACACAATTAAATCAGTTGGGTTTGGCAGAAGAATAAACAAAAATCTTTGATTCAGACAGTTTATGGGGTATAGTAAGAATTTGTGGATTACTTGAACCCCTCACTTTGCCCCAATTACAAAATTAGTGGAGCAAACAGGAAACAGAACAGAGTAAAACACAATGATGTCAAACCTCACTTGAAGGCCTAGGTCATCACTTAAGCCTCTTGAGACTTGGATAACCTAATCTACCTCTTGAGTAAGTTGATGTGGATAGCTGGATGGACAGTGCCCTCTGCTCCCCGGGCCACCTCCCTCTCTCTCTTTCTGACCCAGGACCTTCTATTGAGTGACAGTAGCTCCCTCCAAGGGAAGTAGAAGTCTAGATTAGAAACGTTTCAGTTTGCACACACCCATAGTACATACTTGTATATTTAAAAGATAAGAAAGAGAAAGATTTGTGGAATCAGTCTTTAGCACCTTTCATACTTCTTTATATTTATCTAGTTTGTTACCTGAGGAGGTCTGCTCATTTGCTCCCTTTTGAACTACATTGCCCCTACAAGCTTAATTTTATCCAGAAAGGAGGACACTTGTATGGTGGTTTATCTGTGGTCAGTTGAGGAGCTCGTCTGTCTTTTTTTGATGCATGTGTAACCTAGATGTTGAATATAAATTGACTTAGTTGTGAAATAATAATATAAAATGCTAGGAAAAGTTCTGTGATACTGGCATGCTTAAATGTTGGTATGTTAACAGCATTTAATTTATAGGCAAATACAGGTAATTTCTATGAACTTTAAGATAATCTCAAATTCATATGGATATGTCAGAAATGATTGTTTTCTTAATAAACTGGGGAGTTATAAAAAATAAAAAAAAACTGGAATAGCCAAGACATTACTCAGAAATAAAAACAAAGCAGGAGGAGTTACACTACCAGACCTGAGACTATACTATAAATTGATAGTGATCAAAACAGCATGGTACTGGCAAAGAAACAGAGAGGTAGATGTATGGAATAGAATAGAGAACCAAGAGATGAATCCAGCTACTTACCATTATTTGATCTTTGACAAGCCAATTAAAAACATTCAGTGGGGAAAAGACTCCCTATTTAACAAATGGTGCTGGGTGAACTGGCTGGCGACCTGCAGAAGACTGAAACTGGACCCACACCTTTCACCATT